>WWET01000357.1:313013-324189 GCA_011038615.1 Limnodynastes dumerilii
AGTCATTTATTATTTGTTTTTTCTCACGTTAAGTCTCAGTGCCCAGGGCCCTGGCAAGGACAGAAAGAATGTCTCACTCCTCCGTTGTTGGAAAAACTCAGGTCTCACCATTTGCAATGCAATGTTGTGATGCTCAATATATCAGGATAAGTGGAGACAGAGAGCACAGTTTTGCATTGATGTTAGAAACAATGGCCAGCAGGCAGATGTGGGAGCTATTTAAATGCTACTGGGTAAATGGAAGGGCAGACGTCTTGAGGATCATACTGAAAGTGAACATGAATGATATTCTGAAATTGACGGTTTGCATCTTTATTTCACACAAATATATAACAAAAAGGTGCAATATCCAGATTGTAAGACAGGATGTGCCTTAGATATTTCACTGCAGGCTCTACAACTTCATCAGAAGGAAATCCAAAATCAAACTAACAATAAGGCTGATTTTATATCCTTTACAGAAAGTCAGTGATTACCCATCTATAATACACCTGTTGCTTACTGAACACTGCAGCACAGCAAAGATAAAGAGTTGTACAACAATGTTAAAAAGAAACCCCAGAAAAATATTTATATTAACATTAATGTGCACACTCCTGCATTTAAAACCTAACTTTTAATAAATATTACTAAAATGTGATGATGTCAGAGAAACTATAAAGACCCGACACAATTTTATCTACAATATACGTACAAAAGAAAGAATTCTTTATATTAAGAAATAACAGGTAGATGGCTAAAAAAAAAACTATTATAAATAACCATATCCAAATATGCTCTTGAAAAATAATCACATAGGTGTATCCATCAAACAAAATGGACCAGTGATCAAAGTCGTATTACAAAATTGATTAGAAGTAATTTATTATCATGGTGGTGCTTCACTCCCGAGGAAGCTCCTTTCTGGCACTACTGTATAGAAAAACAAAAGTTAGATCTTACTGGTAGGAAGTTAGAAACAAAGATGGATCAGAGCTGAATAGGTTTTTAAGGGGAAGCTGCTACACCCCTGCCAGCGTGGGTTTCACTATAAAGCTGTATCAAGGCCTAATAAATTAGAAGCCCAGAGAATTCTATAAAGAGGCATTAGCCAAAAAAAAAGCCCAAATGCATTAAAAGACATAACATTTTCCATAACCAAATATAGCACCAACCAGATGTTAATAACACATAATTCTGGCCAAAAAATATATGCAGACAGATTATCAATAAGTTTAAATAACTGATAATATCCTGTTTGCTTGGCAGACATTACCACAGCTGCAAATACTTGTGCAAAAAGTAAGCAATACATTCTTCCTTATTGTCCAAGACTGTTTTATTTACATATATTGAAATGGAGGAAGGTATTCTGATTATTTCCTAATTAAGGTCATGACAAATATGCATTAAAAGTAACTTGTAGAATGATTACACATTGGGCCTGATCCAGAGCAACGATCGCAAGCGAGCGTACGACGAGCTTATGCGAAAATTCGGCAAAAAATTTGCAACGCGCATGCCCAGTATGACAGCTTCCGGTCACCCGAGCGTCATGAGCGAATAGCGGGCGTATTGTGAGCGTATTTTTCGCTCGCGGGGCGTACTTTCTTTACGATGGTCGGCTGGGCGCCCGTTTTACTACAGGGAGGCGGGGATAGCCGTCGCCCGTTACAGGGAGGCGGGGATAGCCATTTAAATTGTACAGTATGGGCGTGCTAAGCCCGTACGCTCAGCGTATTTTCTGCGAATTTTCGTACGGCCGACGGGCGTACCCAGTGTAGGGTATAGCCGCCGTAAGCAGGGACTTTACTATGGGAGTGTTAGGGGCGTGTATGTTGATACGCCCGAGCGAACGTTCGCATTCGCCCGTCGTGCGAAAATTTCGTAGCTCTGGATCAGGCCCATTGTGTCCCAAAAAACGCCTGCCAAGGTTGATTGACAAGCAGTTAATTTCTTTGACAGAGTTATAAAGAAAACACAAAATGGCATATTACTGACATATTTCGCAAGGCAACTTCCACTTATAGCGTAATACAGCACACCAGCTCACATTTTCCATCCACTCTGCGGAACAATTTAAAAGGAGAATTTCTCCGTACTAAGAGAGATTGTTCCTTCTTGGATGATTTAAAGATCTGAGCCAAACTATTGCAATCAAGACTTCTCCTAGCGCCTAGTTAATTGTGCGTACAACTCAGTCTTACTCAGACAAATATTACTCTATCCCAAACCCTGAAAATCAGATGACAACATGGTTAGATATGTAGTGATATTCTGCAATCAGTGGTGAAATATCCAACAGATATTAAACTGCTGCTTACCTATAATGTGGGCAGATGATGACCTCCACGATATCTGTGACAGCAATGTTCAAATAAGTTTGCGGTTATCAAATAATCAAGGATTTAGTAGTACACATTTATTTTAACATTACCCAAAAAAGGGTGCTCTCTGTAAGGGGATCCTATGCATGTGATCATTGCAAAGTGAGCTTATGGCAGCCACAAGTCATTTTTACAGATTTGGCCATACACAGAAAAGGGTTTTATTAACTGCATTACTTTGGGGGTAGTCTATAATACAACAAAACACCCGCTTAAAAAAATGTCTGGCTGAACATCTGGGGAGCATTAGGAATGCAATAGCACATATAATAACTCCAGTAAGGGTTTAAGGATTTTTGGCATGTGAAAACTTAATAGGGGCAGGAAAGTGTAATAAAAACTTACATAGTAACATAGTAAAACAGTTGATGAGGTTAAAAAAAAAAATAAAAAAAAAAAGACACCAGTTCATCAAGTTCAACCTATTTTGGATCTCCTGCGATTGCTATCTGTGTAAGTGAAATGGTTTCAGATGAAGCAACCTCCAATCTGTTGCAATCTGAAAAAAAATCCCTGCTGACCCAAGATGACAGTCCTATTTCTCTCTAGCTCCACTGCTGTTCTTTTTTTAAATGAACCGTACTGGTAACCCTGGAAGCCATTTTCTCCTAAAAATGTAACTAACACTTTCTTAAACATATCAAGTGAATCTGCCATCATAACCTTCCCTGGCAGTGAATTCCACATCCTGACTTCCCTTACTGTAAAGAACCCTTTCCTTTGCTGGTTGTGAAACTTCCTCTCCTCTAACCTTAGTGGGTGACCCCGAGTCCTGGTATAGTCCTTGTGTTAAAAATTTCCACGAAAGTTCTCTGTATTGACCCTTGATGTGTTTGTACATAATAATCATATCTCCACTTAGACGCCTCTTTTCTAAAGTAAACATGTCTAAACTGGCTAGCCTTTCCTCATAGTTCAATGACTCCATACCCTTTATCAATTTTGTCGCCCTTCTCTGAACCCTTTCTAGTTCCAAAATGTCTTTCTATGGAGTGGTGCCCAGAACAGAACTTCGTATTCAAGATGAGGCCTTACCAATGATTTATATAGTAGCAAAATTACACTGTCTTCCCTTGCATCTATGCCCCTTTTTATGCATGCTAATACTTTATAGGCCCTTGCAGCTGCTGCTTGACTTTGAGCACTATTGCAAAGTCTATTCTCCACAAGCACTCCCAAATGCTTCTCGATTAAAGATTCTCCTAAATTTACCCCATTTAATTTATAGATTGCATGCTTGTTTTGATCCCTAAATGCATAATCTTAAATTTATCTGTTAAACCACATCTTCCATTTGGCCACCTAATCCTCCAGTTTATTCATGTTCCTCTGTAGCTCTGAAGCTACATCTCATATTCTATTACCTCACATAGGTTAGTGTCATCTGCAAAAATGGAAACCTTAAGGTATAGTGCTTAAAACTTTTGACCAATTAGAAAATGTTCCATTTATAACAACTTCCTAGACCCAGTTCCCTTATTTTGTGGACCATCCCCTTGTGTGGCACTGTATGAAAGGCTTTTGCAAAATCTAAGTAGGCCACATCCACTGCACTACCCTTGGTCTAAGTTCAAACTGACTTCCTCATAGAAGCTAATTAGGTTTGTTTGGCATGTCCTATCCCTTACAAATCCACGCTGATTCACACTAATAATCATCAAGAAATCCTGTATATTAACCCTTAGTATACCTTCCAGCAGTTTCCAAACTATTGGTGTCAGGCTTACAGGTCTACACTAGCCCAGTTGTGAGCTTATTCCCTTTTTAAATATCGGCACTACATCTGCTATAAATGCAAATCCCTTGATACAGAGCCTGATAAAATTGAATCAATGAAAATTAAGAAAAACAGTCTAGCAATTTCTAAATGTAGCTCCATAAGAACCCTTGGGTATATACCGTCAGGAGCTGAAGCTTTAATTATCTTAATTTTCTTTAATCATCTTTGGATTTCTTCCTTTGTCAAACAAGTATTAAGTAATGGTACGGTTGCATTTTCATTTTATGTAATAGTCCTACATTTTCTATTTTTGCCAGTCTGATTTCCTTTAAGCATTCTTTATCACATTCCTTATAGATACGTAAGGACTCCTCAGTTCCTTCAGATTTAAACAATTTAAATGGTTGCTTCTTCTTTGTCATTTCATCCCTTACCTTTTTATTTAGCCACATTGGTTTAGGCTTGATTCTTTTACGTTTGTTTTCAATAGGAATGAACTTAGGTGTTTCTAACAACATTTTGAAAACAGCCCACTTTTCTTCTGTATTTTTTCCTTTAAAAACTACATCCCAGTAAAGTCCTACTTGATCCCTTTTTATACTGTTTCTTCTGGAAACTAATTTAAAATGTGATCATATTACTTGAATAGTTTATATAATCTCTACATTATTTATTACTAGATCCAGTATAATCTGGTTCCTAGTTGGTTCCTCTTCTATTTGAAATATGCAATACTCAGAAACCTGTTTCCCCCAACTGTACCACAAGTCTCAGTACTCCAATCAATGTGCGGATAAAGTTATAACTTTCCTGGTTTTCATAGCTTGGTTGTGTAAGCATTGATTTTGAATGCATCTTGGAGTTGTAACTTGAGTTTCATCACAATTTACCATTTTTCCACAGGTAACCTCATCTGAGTGGGCCATGTTTAACAAATCAACTGTGCAGTTGTAAAGTATTGTCTTTCTTTTGTATTTACCTTGTAATACTTTAGTGTTTTTGATTTCTGTAATTTAGGTTAAGATTGTTGCATAATATGTTTCATTGTTTGTGTTTGGTATAATTTTTCTGGGTAAGGTTTAAAAATGTTTTTTTTTTTTTTGTCTTCTTTCTCTTGTTAGATAATTAGTTAGCTGTGCTAATTGCCTGGACTGGGGTAATTGATTAGTTTCCTTGTGTGTTATTTGAGGGTTTAGTTTAAACCTGCAAAGGTGTAACCTGCCTGGTTTTCATAGCCTGGTTGTGAAGCATTGATTTTGAAAGCATATTGGAGTTGTAACTGGAGTTTGAAATGGATTTGGCCTGGATTTGGGCCCATTTAAAGTAGTTGTGTGAATTGTTAAGTGAAGTTTGCTGATTTTATTTTGCATAAACTTTCTAGGATGACTGGTCTTGTGCATTGGTTGTGATGCTTTTGTTTTGCGTGAAACAATTTGGAAACTCAGGTGTTGTCCAATCCGTCAGAAGATTTCTTTTTTGCAGGAAGAGATAGTTAGAATGCATGGTGAGATAGGGCCGTATTCAGAACTCTGGCCTCCTTGCATATAAGGCCGGAGTTTTCTGCTATGATGTACTGCACATGCGCAGTACATCTCAGCGGAAAACTCCGGCCTTATATGCAATGAGGCCGGAGTTCTGAATACGGCCCATAAACAGGATGTCTGTATCTTTGATGCCACCATTGCCTCAGAGAATTCCCAGAAAGCGTACTGGGTGGACTATGGTGAGAAATGCTTGTAAGAAGGCTCCAGTTGCGCAAGAGCACAATGCACAGGCTGTGCCCTTGCAAAATTCATATGCAGCACTTGGAGGCCTGGAGTGCACTTCAACAGGTAACGTAACGCATGAGGTGTTGAGGAAACCTGATGGCGAGAAAAGGGAATCCCTGAGAAGGACTGTACGTCTTGTGGGGGATTTTATTGTTAGGGGTATCCAGCTGGGAAGAGGTCCTGAAAATAGGGATCAGGTGAAGTGCTTGCCTGGAGCTACAGCTCCACAGGACAAAAAGCACATTTTAAATATTCTAAAGACAGTGAGCAAGGAAAGGGAGGCTGGTGTCATTATCCACCTTCGGACAAATGACTTGGCCAATGCTGGAGTTGTGGCTGTTAGAGATGAATTTAGAAAGTTGGGAACTGCACTTAAGCAGGTGGCAAATACTGTTACAATTTTTGAAGTGCTGCCAGTACACAGATTTGAAGAAGGTAGAATGATGTGCATTCATGATCTGTGGCTTAGGACGTGGTGTCATGAGGAAGAATTTGGGTTCATAGAACATAGCCATGCCATCTGGCAAAACAGAAACTTGTATAAAAAGGATGGCTTGCACCCATTTTCTGTGGGAACAGATATTCTAAGTGAACAGTTTTAATGCTTTATTAAAAACCATTTAAACTAGGAGAGGGAGGCAGTGATACAGATAATATCTGTTGCTCCCCCCAACCAAAAAGTGTTGTGTAGCCAGTTAATAATGACAGATAATATAGCCGCAGCAACTAATGGAAAAGAAAATATAAAAAGCAATATAAACATATCTAGCAATAATAATAATAAACTGAGGAATAGGAGATTCATAATACAACCTCTCAGAGCAATGTATGCAAAGGCTAGGATCTTAGGAAATAAAATCCCTGAATTAATTGCAATTATGGCAAGAGATAATCTAGATATTGTGGGAATCACAGAATCATGGTGCAATGAAAATTATGACTGGGACCTAGCTATACCGGGTTATAATTTATTTAGAAGGAATAGAGTAGGAAAAATTGGAGGAGGCGTATTAATGTATGTTAAGGAAGGGTTCAATTCAATTTTAATAGGGAGTATTGGAGGAAAAACTGAGGCACTTTGGTAACCAAAATACATCCTGCCAACAATTTATACAACACTTCTCTGCATGGCTCCCTCACTTCCTATCCCCTGACATACCTACCATTATCATAGGTGATTTCAATATCCCCATTAACAACCTGTTATCTCCTGATGCCACTAAGCTTTTCTTTCTAACCACATCTCTTAGCCTTTCCCAATGGAGTGATTCACCAACTCATAAGGATGGCAATTGCATTGATCTGGTGTTCTCTAAACTATGCTCAGTCTCTGATCTTACTTACACCCCCACCCTCTGTCAGACCATCACCTTATCACCTGCAAACTGTCCCCCACTAGTTCTACCTCTTTGGTGTCTAACTCTATCAAACCTTCACTTACCCGCAGAAATCTTAATGCTATTAATATCAACCAACTTTCTCAATCGGTCAAACAACTACTGTATCCACCATCTACCATCAGTGCTAAAGATCTTGCACTGTACTTTAAGGACAAGATTGACAAGAACAGACTGGAATTGGTGTCCTCCTCCTCAGCTAACATACTACTCAGCCCCTTTCATCCACACCAAGGCATCATGTCCTCATTCCAACCCACAAATGAAGAAGAAATATCTGCTCTTTCTACCCTGCTACCTGTCCTCTTGATCCTGTACCTTCACAGGTCAGTCGATGTCTATCTCCTGTGCTGATTCCTATCCTAACTACAATATATCTCCCTCTACTGGTATCTTCCCCTCTTTATTCAAGCATGCAATGATTACCCCAATTCTGAAAAAAAAACTCTGACCCCAATTCTCCCTCAAATTATAGTCCTATTTCCCAACTTCCTTGCCCTGCAAAGCTTCTTGAAAGACTTGCCTTTCTAGCTTCCTCTCCTCACACAATCTTTAGGATCCTCTTCAGTCAGGCTTTCGTTCCCGGCACTCCACAGAAACTGCACTAACCAAGGTGGTCAATGGCTTATTCACTGCAAAATCTAAAGGACACTACTCTCTCCTAATACTACTGGATCTTTCTGCTGCTTTTGATACTGTTGACCAGTCTCTTCTTATACAAATGTTACAATCGCTGGGTATTCGGGACACAGCTCTTTCCTGGTTCACATCCTACTTATCTAATTGCTCTTTCAGTGTTCGCTTTTCTGGATCCACATCCCCTGCTCTTCCTCTATCTGTTGGAGTACCGCAAGGCTCAGTGTTGGGTCCATTGCTATTCTCTATTTACACAACTTCCCTTGGAGAGCTAATAAAGTCATTTGGATTCCAGTATTATATCTATGCAGATGATACGCAAATCTACCTATCCACCCCTGATCTCTCACCTACTGTGTTGGCCCATGTCACTGATTGCCTCTCTGCCATTTCTTCTTGGATGTCCTCCCGTCATCTCAAACTTACTCTATCTAAAACGGAACTAATAATATTTCCACCTGTCAATAAAAGCTACCCACCTGGCCTCTCTATCTTTGTCGACAACACTGAAATAATCCCTACTCCTAAAGCTCGGTGCTTAGGTGTTACCCTTGACTTTGAACTGTCTTTTGTTCTCCACATACAATCTCTCTCTAAATCCTGCTACATACATCTAAAAAACATTTCCAAAATACGCAAATATCTCACACAAGACACTGCAAAAATTCTCATTCATGCACTAATCATCTCCTGCATTGATTATTGTAATGCTCTCCTTATTGGACTCCCACATTATAGAATTACCCCACTACAGTCTATAATACATGCAGAAGTTAGACTGATTTTTCTTACCAAACGCTCTTCAAAAGCTTCTCCACTCTGTCAGTCTCTACATTAGTTACCTGTATTTTACAGAATCAAATACAAGATCCTTTTGCTAACCTACAAGGCCATCAATATGACTGCACCTGCATCCTCACTCATCTCAAGATATATCCCAGCTTGTGCTCTTAGATCCTCACAGGACATACAGCTCTCTTCCACACTAAACAAATGCTCTGACTCCTTGTTACAGGACTTCTCCCGGGCCTCACCCACTCTCTGGAATAACCTTCCTCACCCACTAAGACTATCTTTTACTCTCCAAATTTTCAAACGCTCCCTCAAAGCTCACCTCTTCAGACAAGTGTACCAAATTCCACAACCTACATAACATTTGTCTATGCTATTATTTACAACAACTTTATTATATGACCATCACTTCATGACTAAACCAAACTTCTTTTCTTTCATTCTATACTAAAATTCCCCTCATTTCTGTTACTAACACTGCTGTGTGACTGGATCATACAGAGCACTGAGCACTTTTACCATGCAAGCTGGCTGGTCCGCTGTGTGATTATATAGCACTTTCCCTTATGTATAAATTCCTAATATCCTACAGAGTGTAAGCCTGTGGCAGGTCCCTCTTACCCACCCAGTCTGTCTGTTACCACCCAGTCCTGTTATAATGATTGTTAAAAATGTAAATCGCTACGTAATCTGGTGGCGCTATAAAAAAAAACCTGTTAATAAATAAATAACCATTGAAACCCAGGTGATTATTCTTCGTACTGGAGTTATATAATCTACTTGATTTTAATTGATTTTGATTTTAATCTACCTGATGTAAACTGTGATGAGTCTTCAGGAAGCTCCATTAGAAGTGGGGACATTCTAAATTCATTACAGGGAGTGTCCCTTAAGCAACTGGTGAGAGAGCCCAATCGCAAAGAGGTCATCTTAGATTTGGTACTTACAAATGGTGACAGAGGGGCGTATTCAGAAATCTGTTTATTTAAAGGTACGCAATAATACGCACGGCCGGAGCAAGGAAGCACCCACCAACAACCCAGACACTTCCCTCTCCCGGATGTGTAGTAGGTAACTTAAGAGTCCATAGACCACTCTGTTCTATACATGTGTACTTACGTGCGTATATGTGCTCCATCCGTGCTATTCTTGATAACTGCGTCTCCATACGTTCATTTAAATGCCTCTCCCCACCCACTTTTATGTGTAAGTTTTTCCATACGTCTGATTTCCGTGCGTATGTCCCCAAGTGCGATTCACATGTATGTACGTTAGGCACTTACATGTGTATAGTCAACGCACACAGTTATTACACATTCGTAGATGATCTGATCCTAAAAATATGCACGGAACTTAGCTCAAGAATCTCTGAATATGGCCCAGAAACTCTTAAATGTGGGCAAGAACCTAGGATCCAGTGACCATCAAGCAGTATGGTTTAGTATAATGACTGTGAGAGACACATGCCACACAAAGGCGAAGGTGCTAGACTTTAGGAAGGCAGATTTTGTGGAAATGTGTAAGTGATTCTTTGGCAGAGTGGAGGTACATGAGCAGTGGGGGAATTTAAAAAATGCATTATTAACAGCAACAGACCTTTGTATAAGAAAGGTTAGGAAAAACCCCAGAAAAAGAAAGCCAATGTGGTTTACAAAAGAGGTAGCAACTATATTGAAAGCAAAATAGATGACCTTACGGAATTATAAGCAAACTCAAAGTAACGATGACAGGGAGGAGTATTTTACAAAACAGAAGGAGGCAAAAAAGGCACAAACTGACAAAAAAACTGGCCCACTTGGCACGAAAAGGGGACAAAAGCTTTTTTGGGTATGTAAATGAAAGGCGTAAAACTAAAGAGGGTATCGTAAGGCTCAAAACGGAGAGTGGGATTTTTATTGAGGGTGAAAGGGCTATGGCAGAAAAGAAAGAGAGGGGAATGGTCCACTTTTAAATGGAAAGACTATTAATACAATGGGGGCAAAGAACTTTAAAAGTTTAAAGTGTACAAATCAATGGGACCAGATGGGATGCATCTGAGGATACTAAAAGAGCATAGAGGGGTGCTGGCAAAACCATTTACTGAATTATTCAATCAGTCACTAATAACTGAGATGATTCCAGAGGACTGGAAAATAACAAATGTCGTCCCTCTGCATAAAAGTGGAAGTAGGGAAGAAGCGTCAAACTACCGACCAGTGAGTCTCACATCAGTGGTAGGGAAATTGATGGAAACACTGTTGTAGTAAATGGAATCCCTTCTGGGGATGATAAGGTAACCAGTGTAGTACCCCAGGGTTCTGGGACCACTAATAACAGGTGCCCACACAAATCGAATTTTTTGACTGGGTCAGTAAAGTATTAGATAAAGGGGGAGCTGAAGACATAGCTTATCTAGATTTTAGCAAGGCTTTTGACACTGTGCCACATTGCAGACTGTTAATTTAATAATAAACTTTAGGGTTGGACTTAAAGCTAGTTGCATGGATACAATCTTGG
>WWET01000357.1:332358-352672 GCA_011038615.1 Limnodynastes dumerilii
CATAGCAAATACTTGTGCATATGTACTGTGTACAAATAATGTTATCTGCAGCTGAGGCAATGATTGCCAAGCAAATGGGATATTGTCAGTTATTTAAACTTATCAATAATCTGTATCTGCATATACTTTTGTGCCAAAATGATGTGCTAACATCTGATTAGAGCTATCTTTAGTTGGGTTTCCAGCCATTACGCCTTGATACAGCTTCACAGCAAAATGCAGTAAGATTTTTTTTTTTTCTTTACAGTAGAGGCAGAAGCCCCTTCAGGAGTGAGTGGTTTATTATTTTATAGTCATTATTATTATTTTTATATTTGTTCTGTTTATTTTTTTGATTGGTGGATCCAGCTATTTGGATATGGGTTTTTAGAAAGGGTTTTTGGTTTCTATCCGTTGTTTTTAATATAAATAATTCTTCCTGTTGTACATATATTGTAAATAATTTCTGTCTAATTATATAATTTCTCCTGAATCATCACTTTTTTTAAATACTTATTAAAAGTAATGATTTAAGCACAGGTGTGTGGACTTTTTTTTTTTTTTTTTTAACCTTGTTGTACATAATAATATATAATGTCAGCCACAGAAGCACCCTCCACCTTACTAAATTTTTAATCAGGAGCTCCATTAATATAAGGAGTGATCTAAGGTTATGTATTCTGTGCAGTATTATATTTGTCTCTTTTTAGAGATAGCAGATTGCAATCTTTACAGCAAATTTAAAAGTTTTTGTCTTATTAAAAAAACACCAAATTCTACAAAACAAAAAGCATCCACAAGAGAAGTTGTATCTAGTAAAACAAACCGTGAAAATACCACACAAAGTTTCCATAGATCATATATCCACAGAAGGGTGTGGGTCCTTTCAAAGAATTTTGAACTGGCTGGGATATCAATTGCTTATGCCGCGAAAAGGCATAGCAATTGATCCCCAGAGCATCGAACACGGTGCTCTGAAAAGTGAGTGGCTAAACTAACCCCAACCCTTCCCCTGATTCTAACCCTAACCCTCCATTCTCCCTAGAAAGCAGGCCATGGGACCGGAGACTGCAACCGCCACAGACTACCCAATACCATTTCCGCGAATGACATCAAGGAAGTGCACCCGGCCACATAAGGCATGAGTTGCGGTGGTTAAATTGCTATAACATGGGATGGTAGTGATGAGGATAGTACTGTGTGCAGTTACTATGGTGGTATAAGTGGTTGTACTCTGGGGGGTGGTTACTGCTGTAATGCAAATGTACCTTAAAACTTCCAAATCTGTAGAGGGTAACAGAATCCCAGCCGCATAGTTTAAAGTACACCTCCACCCTCACAGTAATTTTGTAAGGCCAATATATTTTTGTGGCTGTGGGTCAGGTCATCCATACATTGCTAGGAAAGGAAATACTGTAGTGAACAAAACAGACAGGGTACAATACACTATGCCATTAATAGTAAAATACACACCTAGAATGGAACTCCTTTAAGTGAATAGATCACTGTATCCAGAGTTACCATAAAACTTAAGAAAATGCTATGTAAAGCCTCAGATTTGCAGTTGATTTTCCCCTTAAAACTCATACTCTGTTTTCTAAGAAGAAAGTTTTTTTTCTACATCAAGAGTAAAGTTCAGTGTTGTGCTTATTTACTTTATTTATTTTAGCAAAACACCATGTTACGTTGCCTCTGAAGCTAGCCTATGTTTAGATGATTTCTAATAAAATACAGTCCTTTACAACATAGGTGTCAGTCAGTGTGTGGGTGTGAACAGAATAATATATTGTCAAGCAAGACAAACATGAATGATTTGGTTTACATACTGACTTGCAGGTACAAGCATGCCATGATTATCAGAAGATGTGGTTCTAAAAATCTACATCCTGCCCTGTATTTAATATTAGGGTAGGGCACATTCTTCATGTTGGATTAAATCTTACAAGACATGTGGAGGACAAGACAATCCATTAATTAGGATCCCGAGTCCAACAGAAGCATGGAGTACTTGAAGGTAATTACCTTGTTCAAACTGTACACAATATAGATAGATTTTACAGACAGTTCAAGGTAGAAAGGTAATTAAAAAAAAAACAACAAAAAAAACGAACAAGAGGGGAAATCGGAATCTGTAAGGCATTTACATAAATGTCCTGGTGACAAAATCACAGAAACGCGTTGCGGTTTAATTAAAATAGAGTTTATTATTATTAGCTTTTCATTTTAATATAAACATGAGAAAGCAAAACCACCTGAAATTAAGAATTAGCTTCAGACTAAAATCTGCAAACATTTTTTAGGGGACACCTTGCAGCACAATAAAGTGCACCGCCGACATTGGTATTTTAAAACTACAGTATTAGCATGTATCCATTGCCCCATTCCTTCATATTAGCAATAGACACAAGAAAAATCAAAAAACAAACATATCTCCCTATTCATAAAACCAAGTAACTGAAAATTAAGAAGCAACATAAAGGTGATGTCCAATTGACTGTTTTGGAATTGGGAGAGTCTCACTGATGGGGAGATTGTAGCACAAGTGAAATCCTGTTACCAAAGGAATTGCTTTAGCGAGTACTAATGTAGAACAATAAAAATACCATTTCATTTTTAGTTACTTTGTTACCACCTTATTTATAGTTTATCAGTCCAGAAGTCCTATAAAGATTAAGTAGACTGCAATTCAGTTAATTTAAGGTTGCTAAGCAAAATATGCATAATATAAGTATAGACTTTGGACTAGATCCAGACTTTCAATGCTCTGAACGCAGCAAGCATCAGACGCTAGATCCAACACACAGAGTGGACAAGGGGAGGACATTTCCTTCACTTGTAAGAAGATATGATCCTTGGGTCCTAACTTAAAACTCCCATGCCATCCTCACTTGGGAATGGCACAGGAGTACAAAGGGTGTCCAAAGCACTTTTCACCCTGCCATCAGAAATGCTCCAAGGACAGAACTGTGGATCCAGAGAATCTAAACCTATCTTGGGAATATGGCACTTGCACATGTGCTGTTTGCAAAAGTTGGGCATTTTCCTATCCTGGCGATTGGAAAAAGTCCCATTTTTGTATCTCTGCATCTGAAACTCTGAAAGGCAGGATCATTTGTTAGGTAAGTGAAACAAAACGTTAGAGCATGAATCTTACTGATCTACAGAATTACTAAAGATAACATTTTACTGCAGTAATGAATCAGGACATTTTCACATACAGGTGACCAGTGTTTTTAAACTTATAGCACATAAAGAGGGTTTAACATATAGATTTATTTTGAATTAAAATTACCATTGTTTCATTCAAATAGTTTTTCTTCATTTTATTGACCGTATTAAAATATTGCAGATTTTCACAAATTTTACTTCAGTACATTTAGTGAACAGCTGCATCGTGCTTCTCAGACAAAGATTATTCAGTAAGTACTGCCTATTGCATCTCAACATTTGCCTGCGCATGTGATATAATTACATATTTCGTAATATTTTGGTTTTTTGCGGCTGATGTGATGAAATTCAAGTTTGAAGGCATGTATGAATTTTAACTGGAAAAGTACAGAAATTGTTTAAGAAAAATTAACATTCAGTGTCATATTATATACTGAAACCGAGAAGAATATGTGTCAGTCAATAACAAATGGTTATCAACTCTAAAACAGGAATTTACTGTAAAACAAAAATATACAACATATAAGACAGATCAAACGGATGCTAATGTTTTCCACTTGGAGAAGTTTGAATAAAAAAAGCAAAAAAACAATTACTATGTTTTCCAGACCTTATCATTTTGGTATCCCCACCAAACCTTTCTTCCACAAGGTGCTGGACAGATCTAACGAGCAGAATCCCTCCTTATAATTTTGTTAAATAGGTAAAGATTTAAAGAAACTGCAGCAGTTCAGACAATTAAAATTTTCTCATCAATATTCCACACAAAAGATCTTGTAGTGGCAGGAGGTCACATTTTGTTGCAGAACTTAAAAAAAAATGTAATGACCATAGAAAGCCACTGTAACTCAGCCATATACAACAGCAATGTCACAAAAATGAAGGATGACACTAAAAGTTAATCAAAAGAAGCTGCAGATATATTCTGTAATCTGTGGATGTCAAACAAGAGTGATCATGGTGGCCCATAAAAAGGCTGCACTAATGGTTCTTTAGTAACAGCAGGTAGTGCATGAAGAAAAATCGTTAATTCACTAAAAGATGAGGATATCGTATAAAATGAAGTTAATTCCATTTTGCAGCGTCCTAAAATGCATTGCTTTTGGTGGAGCACCATTAATTACAGTAGTACAAGTCAGTTCCAATTTGTGCTGAATAGACACATTCTTCTTTGGATAGTCACCATACTAACCAAACAATATTGTGGTGGTTGTGCTGGTGAACTAATGAAACATTACATATGGATTATGTTACAAGCAGATTTCCAACTTTCTCAGAAAAAACAAAACATTGCTAGAACACTTCTGCCCCATGCATTCAAATGCTAAAAAAACAAACAAAAAAAACAAAAAAAAATAAAAATTGTATTAACACTGAGGGATAATCGCAGCACGAAGAGATAAAAGGCAATAAAAATGTAACTACACTCACACAAATAGTGTTAAGCTTTTACAATGTCAAACTATATAGTGTTAAAAAGTCTCGGTTCACAACTATAGGCCTACATAGTAAGCATACAAATGTAGGTAGTCGAGGGCTATCCAAATACATCGCTTGTTATTGTATGTAAAATGACTGTGCTGATTCTTATTAGACCCTCTTCTCTGTTGCCATGATGTATACACCTTAGTCTCCAAGAAGGGCTTGCAGCATCCCTGGAATTACTGTCGCTTACCCCCCACAACCCTCATACTGGAAGACACTGCTGGGTTGAATGTGTGTAGGAGAGTGTGTGGGAAGCTTGATAGTGCTTGGGTAACCGTGTTGCACACTGTGTATGTTGAAGCTGCGCCTGGCTCCTGTTGGATATGCCTCAGGAAATAATGGCATTAGTACGTCGAATGCCCACTAGGTTATCAGCACTGATGGACCGTCTCATGGCAGCTTTAGATAGGTCTTTGTACTTATCTTCACAGAGCCTGGATATAGCCTTGGGGACAAAATAAATAAATAAATATTTGTGCAAAAATATCAGATACACACGATTTGCTGACAATTTAGAAGTACTAGGAAGTAATGTTATATACAGACATTTTACATAACTGCAAAAACAAAGGTCAATAAGTTCTTATGCACAGATAGGTTGGACAATAAGGAGGTCTTTTTTTTTTATTATAACCACAGAATTATAAACACATTTAAATAAAGGAGTTGGGACAGAATAAATTTGGTGGGATTACCTCTAGTTTCTGAGCTCTATCTTTGCTAAGTGGCTCCAGTAGAAAGCTGAGATTGTTGTCATCTGCTAGAGAGCGCAAATCAAAGTAATATTTGGCATATACACTGGCAGGAACGTTAATGTTGAACTGCAGCAACTCCAGGAAGTGTCTCTCCATTTCATTCCTATTGGAGTTGAACACAAAATATTATCTGTAAGAGTCTAAGCAGATGGTCACAAATACATGCAGTATAATGCATTTAACATTGTGATTCAGAACTTGGTAAACACAAAGGATGAAGTCACATGCTTTGCAATTAGTTTTGTTTTCTTTAGCAAGTCTTACCAGAAATAGTGACATTGTATTACAAAACTATTATAGAAGTCTAATGATCCAACAAATTTTCTTCAATGTGCAGTTCTAAATTAAAAATGTGTTTTTTTTCATCCAATATAAAACTTATTCACAAGAATCACATAATGCAGAAATACAGGGAATCGTGTGAGATCGGTTCCTATTTTCCACACACAAACATTATTATATACACACACAAGAAATTATATATGCTCACAACAATCTGCAAAATGCAATTTGTTACAAATATTGAAGTGTAGGCTCAGTACAGTTCTACCTTCTTCCCTTGGCTTGCATGCTCTGCAGTAATACAGATGAAAGGAATGATACTTGCTGTTTATTAGCTCCAATGAACTCTGCAACATTTTCACGAGATTGATAACAGGAAAGGGTCTTTTTATTATTACTAAAGTACAGACGTATCAACAAAAGTGGGTACGTCACCAAGGCAACAAATGGATCAGCACAGAGCTGCAGCTATTATCCCGCTGAAAAAGGGCCCTTGAAGCAATATGGATTCATCACATAATAAATAAATAAATGACACTATGGAACAAGGAATTCCCCTGTCCTCTTTCTGACAGGCATAAAAAGAATCAAAACTCAACATCAACTTGAAAGCTCTGCAAAGTGACCGCTGGAAATCCTCCCTACAGAAACACCTGTGGCTTCATTATTGTTACGGCCCGATTACAAAACACAACATTCAGCTTTGGGCACAATCACTTTCACTATTTTACAATACATGTCTTTTCAATGATAATAGTGGACTGAAATTAGGTGACTTTAGTGGAACTTAATAAAATGAGCAACACTTTATTTTTTAAATGTTACTTATCATTCAAAGTCAAAGCAACAGGGAAAGTATTGGCCTCATTCATTATCCTACAGAGTGCCATCTATACCAGGAGACTGTTAATATAAACACAATAAGTCAACTTTGTAAGCTACAATTATATCAGACAGTGGGTACAACCAAGCTCCAATATAATCCGAAAATAATCCTTAAAACACAGGTACACATTTTAAAGCAGTTGCTGTTAGATAAAAGGATCAGAAAAGGAAAAATAAACATTGTTTGGAAACAAAACTAAAAGGAAACAGAAAAGAAAATGCACATTTTTAAGATCTAAAAATAATAAATAAAATAAAGGGAAAGGTGAGAATGCATTATACTTGGTCACTGGTATAAACAGAAATAAATGTATATTTATAACGGGCTTGCAAAATGAAAGTAGAGAATGGGATAAACTGCTCTTAAGTATATAGACATTCAAAACATAGGGCCAGATCCAAATTGCACAATATGGTTGTTTTCCAATCACTCTCTATATTATTCAGTTTGCTAATGCTTTCTATTTAAGAGAGAGGACCCGTCAAAAAGCTTAAGGTACGGGTCCGCTTGCTCAGACAGCTTTCCCTCTCTCGAACGGAAGATCGGATCCCTGCTGTGCTCAGGACGGAGGTCTGTATCCGGTCCCGAGCAAGTGCCTATAGAAAAAGTTCATTTTAAACACATAATTTGCTTTGGCTTCATATAAAAATGGAGAGATGCTGGAATGAGCTGTCAATTGCTTGTGTTTTGTATAGTGAAATATTAATTAAAAGGCATATAAATTACAAAAAGGAACCAATACAGAGGCAGAATATAGTGAAAGATTCAAGGAAAGCAACATAATTTCAAGTGCACAAAAATAAGGGGTGTGGTTTGCCAGCACAATGGCCTGTTTTGCAACAGAATATGGTACTGCAGCTAAATGGGGACTGTCGACAATTGCAGTCTACCGTATAGAAAGCGGTGGTGCTGCGACAACTGGATTTCTGGGCTGACATGTAAATGGTTTCACTTAACCCTCTCCTAACCTTAAGCCTTCGTTATTCACAACCTAACCCTAACCTTCTCTTCGTCAGCCCTGTCCCTAACCCTCCATGCCCCGCAGTCTAATCCCAACCCTCCATATCTTGCAGCCTAACCTAACCTCATCGCACCGCAGTCTATTGCTATTGGGAATGGGTCAAAACAGGTACCCAAATCCAAGAGCAATTTTCCATACTGTATTGGACAGTCATACAGCGGACATTCAAATATAAGGTTTCACCAAAAAGTAACTTACCCCACATACTACACTATATATATATAACCTTACTCTCGCTCTATGTATACACACACACACACACACACACTGCTCTCTATATAACCTTACTCCCGTTCTATGTATACACACATACTGCTCTCTATATAACCTTACTCCCGCTCTATCTATACAAAATATAAAAAATTACTGTATTAAAAAACAAACAAAAAAAATAATTAAAAGAGTATTAATGGAAAATTGAAATCTTATGGAAATTGAACATTGTTTTAAATAGTATTTCAGGTGTTTGTGTATATATTGGTGTTGTCATTTTGGGGCAAGCACCAATTGGTTTGTGTGTGTTTATTTATTTATGATTTTGCCACTTTTGTAATAAAGTACACAATATTTTTACCAAGCTGAACTTCAACACTGTACAAATAACACTATATTTCTAAACACAACAATGCAATCCCCTTGGCTACATTGTAAAACCTTTACAAATGTATACATTCATCTATGGTCTGAAGACAAAATCATAATTAAATGTGTACTACAATTATCAGTCAATACAAAGAAAAAATTAGTGTCAGCATTCACATCAATCCCACTGCATGACCAATATCTCTATGTATTTGGATTGCAGCTTGAAGCTTGCTTACTTCCCCCACCTGTGTTGTGTGCAGGCATATAGAAATGTAAATCAGCTGATCAGAGCACTAATTAAATCACTTTGCTTCTGCTTTTGTCCCAGCTGTTTTAATATGTTTTAATTGCATGCAAACAAAATACTTCAATGACTGACACCTAATTGTACTGACAGGAAAAATGCTACCTATATGACTGAACTTTAAAACACACAAATGTGTAAATTAAAGGGAAAAATAAGGACTAATTTTTTTTTTTTTCCCCAAAGCTGTACAACTAATGTTAAGCTAGTTCGCACTGAATATTAGACCAAATATACATATCACAAAACAAGGAAGTGTGTGTTGCCTGTTGCATATGTAGATACACACATAGAAAAGGCTTCTGAAGCTTAATGTGATTTTAAACAAGTTTAATAATATGACCTATTGTAGAGCAGTCCCATACTTTGATTGTCTAGCTTTTGCAGTGGCTAAAAGCATGGCATAAGTAATGGTTGAGATATAACCAGTCATGCAGAAACGTCCATATAGCAGGATATATTGAAAGTATGTATCATTTGTATGTGTGGTATGTAAAAAAAAATTCTTAAATGCAACTAAACATAGTTTTTTTTTTTTTACATGTAAAGAGGCATTTTTTTTAATAAATTATAGAGTTTAGAAATGTTTCATTAGTTCACCAGCACATAGAAATAGGTTAAACAAAATGTAACCGATATCAAATCGGAAAGAAAAAAACAACAAAGGCAAGCATATTTTGAAAGTTGGGGCTTCCAATTTATCACGTTCATTGTTAAACAAGAAGTTTATACACTGAAGAACTGTGTTAAACTGCCGAAACCTCCTCTCTTCCCTGTAACTAAACTATTACAAGCCACAATTTGAAACTATCAATGGTACTGCTAGTTACCCTGTATATGTATACCAAAATAATAATTAAAAGTAACCCTAGTGAAGATTTCAAACATGTCCTAACAGATTAATAATTAAAAAGAAAAAAAAAAAAAGACAAAAACCAGCGATGTCCTATAAAACAGCTACTTTAAACATAAAACAATAAATAAATGTATTAAAATCAAACAAGGGACCTCATTCACACCCCCATGTTTTCCAAAGGTGCGGTGGGGTGTCTAAATACACATGAAAGACGACAGTGAACTCTCCGTCATTCCCCTCTCTCATGTGTATAAAGTGTGACTTAAGCTGCCATAAGGCAACCTTAAGTCACACTTGCGGATGAGCGGTCTGTCCGACTGCTGATCCATCCGAAAGTGGGTGTTAAACACAAACTCTGTACAATTTAAAACTTTCCCTCCGTCCACTGCAGGGACCTTATCCCCGTCGTATGGAACTTCTATTGCATGGAACTGAGCTCCGTATGATAGGAGATACGCACATAAAACACGAGATACAAACAGAGGGTGCATGCGTAAGTGGGCTATTAAGTCGTAGGTGTGGATCCGGCCCAAGGTCATCTAGAAGGAGAATCCTAAGGTTTGTAGCATATAGGGGCTGATCCAGAGTTTTGGAGTAAGCGCAAAACAGGTGCAAGTATACAGCTCGGCTAAACCATTTTGCCAAGTAAGGGGAGCCGATTTTAAATCTTTAGCATGCAGGGAAATTAGTTTACTTTTGCACACTGAACTTAAATACCTCTACCTCTATGAAACTTCCCCTCTCAATTCTAAAAGTTTTCACAGTTTTCACATGATATTGCTCAGGTCTACACTTGCACCCAGGGCCGCCTCCAGAATTTGCGGTGCCCGGGATACACCAGTGGGGCCTTGCCCCCTATGTGACGTCATGTGGGCAGACCTGGGTTACAATTCTTCCCAGCACATTGACCCTGTAATGATGGCGGGCCCAGAACAGTAGTCCCGGCTATACCCCACTGATGGCGGCCCTCTTGCACCTATAAAAAAAAAAAAAAAAAAAAGAAAGTACAGCTCTATACTGTTCCAACATGAAGGTGAATATTTTTTTTTAAAGATTTGAAATATTGGTTTTAATAAGTTACATATAGTTTTATGTGTACTTGATAACATTCATATTTTTTAGAACAGCACTGGTTTATCTTTTGTTTTTTCATTGGCTGTGTTAGGGGCCTCACAAACTCCATACCAGGCAGTGATCTAAATTATATTATATTGTTATTATCTATTTGTATAGTGGTTCTTTTCATCCTTTATAGACTTTTTTTGTTACAGCAAAAGTAATCTGTTTGCTTTGTAGTTCACAAAAAAGTAGGTCTCTTTAGGTACATAAAAGTAGAATGTCCATCAGTCTTTAGGAGAGCCTGCATGGTGTGATTTTAAAAATGACGCAATACCAACGGTGGCTTATCATATATTTGCAAATGTAACAAATTCTCAGACTTATTTTAAAGATAGAATGTTATGATACATTGGTGATTATTTGCATGAGTGCTGGGGTGCCTTTGTGTAAATTCCCCATACCTTGCAGCACCTGTTTTATATTAACTTATGTATTGATTTGAGTAGTGTTTGTATAAAAGCGTGTCTGGGATAGCAGCTGACAGGGGATGCTGTTTCAGAGTAGCTGTTTTGGAGACTTGGGGATCTCTGCTAGGGGTGAGCTCTCATGTATTAAAAATACATGATATATGACCCAAAGTTGGGACAGTTTTAGAGTTACCACCACCAAAACAGAGAAGCTTTGTAAGTGTCTGGCGGCTTATATATTTGCAAATGTATGCAACAAATTCTCTGACATTTATTTTAAAAAGATAGAATGTTTTGTTTTTTTACTGTTTAACTGCAAGAGTGCTTGAGTGCCTTTCCTGTGTTTGAGCAACCTCCATCGTGTGTGTAATATACTATTATTTATACATACATACATACATACATACATACATACATACATACACACACACAATATTATATTCACAAATGAGAAAGCTTTAAGAGGGTATGGATATGCATGGATCCACATTTAACGTAAAGCAACATTCCCCTTATTTTATGAACCTAAGGCACTTAGACTTCCCTAACTTCCCATGCGTATTTTCCTTCGTAAGAAGGAAAATACTCACTGACTTTTCCCTACCCTGCCCTCCCTGTCTCCTTTCCATACCTCCCCTTTCCCAGGAACGCCTCTCTCTTCTTAAAAAAACTACGTGCTAAAGACCACACAAAGTCAATCTACGTACCGAAGTGGTACAAAGATTATGTAATTATCCTACTTTGTATGAATAGTAGGTTAATTCTTAAATCTCTGCACCTAAGAAGGTGGAGTTTGAGGTGTGAATAGGGTCCAATGTGTTTATATTTTAACATCTAGAAATGAATTCAAAACTCATATGATGCAGACTTTTAGAAAGCAACCAAAAGTACAGAATAAGGCTTATTCTTTTGCAATCTTTTCCACGTTTTACATTTTATTGTTAAATAATATCTGGACTTACAGACAGTATAGAAAAAACAAACAAACAACTTACATGTCTTCTACAGTTATATCTTTTAATATCTGGCAGTAGTCCACATTCCACACTGCCTGATCATCCCAAACCTTAGAGGACAGCAAAATTGCTCCCAATACAATTCTTTTCCAGTTACTTGGGCAAATATCAATTTCAGCATAAGTCAAAAGCCTTTCCAAGTAAACCTAGAAGGTATGATCAGACAAGAAATAAATCCATCCAACAACTGGCATTTGATTTATTAGCATAGAGATCCACATGAAACATTACCAAAGATTAAAAAAGTAAGTGAGCTATAATGTAGGAAAAAAAAAAAGGAGTTAAATTAAAACCTACAAATTAGTTACATAAGAAATGCAAGATAAATGGCACAAGGGAGGAACCTTTAAGGATTGCAAGACCAGAGTGACCTCTAATGGCTAAACAGTAGAATGACATTTTCAAATACTGGCAAACCTCTATATGCAGACTATAAGATTAAACAAAACAAAGAATTTAAATGACAATTCCAGAATCAACGTTAGATACAATTTAAGCAAATCAGCTGACTTCCGCAAGCTAGGTACAAAAGTCCGCTTAATAAAGGTACTGTGCATGTGCAGTATCAATATTACTGCATTGGAATGCAGCCAGACGATGCTGCCTTCTGTGCGGAAATTAGCTTTTGTAATGGGGGCAGGGCCACCCACCAGGCATACGAGATCCGCAAGGTGGTGGTGTTAGGCATTTAAATTGTACAGCAAGGGCTGGGTTTAGCCCTTATGTATGATCCTCTATTCCGAACACATGGAGATGCGTGCAGAATAGTTAAGGTAGTCCCCTGTACATGGATTTACTATCCACACGCAGGAGAGCAGGGGGAGTGCCCTCCATTGCAGAGGCTACATATGGAATTTAAAAGTAAATCTGGATCAGGCTTAAAAAAGCATTAAAACACAATCCAAATGGATTTATACCAAGAAAGGATTTCTTTTGATCATTTTGGACATCACATACAGAATTTACTAAAATAAATAGCTCTTAAAACCAAATGTCTTCTCCTCAAATGTTTAGTGCATTATTTATGTAGTTTATTGATAGTTACACAACAGAATACTTACTAAAGTAACTATTGCACACTCGGCTGTGAGTTGGGCGGCGCTGAAGAGGGTTCGTACAAAGCGGTATATGTGCTTGTGCTCTGGGTCATGTTTACAATAATCATCAGTAACCTCTTCACGCTGAAAAGACAAACAGGTTTTTGGTCAGATTCTTGCACTGTTAGTGACATGTGAATATATATATATCTATATCTCCTCTGCATCTCTCTCTCTCCCTGTCCCCCTGCATCTCTCTCTCCCACTCTCCCCCTGCATCTCTCCACCTCTGTCCGCATATCTTTATATATCATGACCCAATGCTTCTTAGGAAGCTGGTCCAATTCAAAACTTTCTCTATTGCTGCGTTCAGATTGCCACTGCCTAAAAAGCCAGCTTTTTAGGCAGGGGACAAAATTTTAAAAATATTAGCCTGGTGCGTTCAGACTGCGCTGAAAACACCGGCTTTTTTTTTTCTCTCTTTTTTTTTTTTTTTTTTTCAAGCCCCCGGCTATTTCAATGAGAGTTTTAGTGCAGTGGATGCTCATATCTGTTGTTAAAAGGACCTATTCAGAGTTCTGACATCTCTAAATCTGGAAAGTGAGCCCACTTTGAAAGCATGAAAATGGAAGCAAGACCCGGCTAAAGAGACCCGGCTTCACCGTTCACATTGCCAGAAAAAGCCGGGGTTTTCATGAAAGCCGGCAATTTCATGAAAACCCCGGCTTTTTCATGGTAATCTGAACGGGGTATTATCAATTGCCTATATAGCACAACAGATAGTAGAGCACTTTACTAGCCAAAAAGAGTTTAAGCCCAGGTGTAGATAACTGCTACTTAACAGTCAGGTGTAGGAGAAGTATCAGCAGCTCTGCCCTGTCTACAGAAAAGCTTATCTAATGAGCAGCTCTGCTCTGTCTACCAAACAGATGATGTGAAGAGGGAATGAATGAAAAAAGTAACCCAAAGAAAACCCACATAATTCATGCAAGTCCCAAGTGACATCATGTGACCAATGCTTTAGGTGTGTCAGTGTTTTCTAAGGTATAAAGCACATATGTCAAACATAATACCATTTTATGGAAAACACAAGAATAACTATGTCTTCATTGGCCGGATGTTTTCCAATGTAAAATCGAAGCATCCTCTGACCATCTTTTTTTCAGGTGCAGGTTTCAGGTTAAATTTTAGGTTCATGGGACTGTAAAGGATTCCAATAATAAAGGAGAAATACTACAGGATTGCTGTTGCAAATATAACAAACTATTTGCTATTTTCTAAGTTTAGTGCTGATTGGGTGGAGATTTCCACTCATAACCTTATTAATGCTTGCACCAACCTGTAAATTAATAAAGCTTTCCCTGTATATCATATTCATTAAACAGGCTGCTAGAGTTGTAAAGATTTACACTCATTTTTATTTGGTCTCAAAACGTTTAGCTATTTAGTGCAACTATAGAAAGAGAACCAAAAATGTAGCCTAAAAACTCCAGTGAAAAGGGGCAATATTAGTTACATTCAAGCATAACTCTGTCACAGAACAAAACAACAATGTTTGAGGGTGAAGATCATTTTCAACAGCTTCTGGCCTGGTCAATGCCACAACTGAATTTTTGCAACTACTAATTACAAATGACAGTAGATTTGGCTTGAACTTTCTTTGAAAAAGGATAACCAAGCCAGAAGTAAGACCAGGTAACATGTTTTCAATGGAAATATGGAAATTCAAACAGACAAATGGAAAAATATGTGGGACACCTACTAAAAGTTTGGGTAACCTAAAAGAATAGGTGCGGATATGTTTTATGAGAGTGCAGCTACAATTTACCGTTAATGGATGTAATTTTTCATCGAAAATGTCCAAGGATCTATCGGAATCCCTACAAAGACAGTAAGGTGTGAGTTTAGAAATGTATACAAATTATAAAATTTATAAGTCATATTAAAACTGGATCTCAAACTATGCTTTACAAAAACTACTACACAAGTTATGTATAAACATTTCTTAGGACATTTGCTGTAGTTGATAATGACACGTTCATGTAATTAATCCAAAGATTTTCATACCTGTTCTTGATGTGGTAATATATTGCTAAGGTAACACTGCAAAGAAAATAAAAATGTATTTAAAAAAAATGCTTTGTTACTTGCTTTCTTTTAAAAACAATGTGAACAGAGATAAAAAAAAAAAAAAAAAAAAAAAAAAAAAAAAAAAAAAATCACACTGAAAATAACCTGTTATCCCAAAGGACCTTATTACTGCTTAATTAACATTTAGTTAGGTTACATACATAATTAAAGCCCTAACAATTCTGGTCTAAATAAGAGCTAATTTTCAAAATTGTCACCTTGTAAAGGTCTGCACAAATTTTTTACTTTCATAATTCTACATACTATGGAAGCAATACACTTACGCAAACTCATGATGTAGCAGATAGACAGGTAAAAAGCAGTTGTCTGTATACCCTCAGCTGCACGTGACTGATTGTCCATCAATAATCAAAACCTGATCACATTGGATACATGCTACCCACAAAACACTAAGTACATTTTAAAAACAACTTCTCTCAAAAAACAAACAAACAAAAACTTGGTATTTCATAGGCCCTAAACTGTATGTTTTTTTTGCATCACTCACCATTTTATTGTGCTTCTGAGGTTAGGCTGACTGACTGTGCTGTCATCTAAAAATATTGTGGAGCATGAACTGTACTTCTTAGTTAGCTGACCAGGAGAAACCTGCACAAAATAAAAAAAATGAACGTAATCATAACTATACTGTTATAAGCTGCATCTTAAATTTTAACCTGAACAACGCCTATACTTAATTATTTAGTTAACTCTTACCTGTTATAGATAGCCAGATTAAAACTTTGGTAATGTGGCATTTTAAGAACAGTCCCTTAAAGGTTCAAAACCAGTTGAGTTGTATCATATGATAACTGAAACAAATTTTTGGTTTTTTTTTAAACTGATTTTAATTTGCTTTGGCTAATTTGCTGATTCTGGTGCACCCAGAAAGCTGGCTTTGTATGTGGATGGGGACATGATTGCAATGTTTTTTTGTATCATAAAAAGTAATGTACTGTATTGTTAATTACAGATATGCAAATTCAGAAAAACTAAAATTGAATATGCCACAACGACAGATCATGCAAACTGGATAGACTTTCCTCTGACAGGATCGTTAAGTTGACACCCATCTGTAAATGTTTACATTACAATATTCTGTGTTCAGTAATACAATAATCCTAACCCTAATAATTACTGATTTCTGGACAGGACAGAGTGAAGGAAGAGTACAGAAGACGGAGCTAAATAGCGGGGTGACACACACAACAAGGACAGGGACAAAGTAAGACTTTTTTTTAACATATTTTTGGGGCTTTTGATTTGTTTTTGTTGGTGTTATGAAGGGGCACAATGGCAAAAACACAGCTGCCAACATTGTAACCCTGCAGACATAATATTTTTTGTTTTAAAAACTTAAATATGATAGTCAGTCTTATGGTGCTGATGTGAACGTCGCGCGCGCGCGCACACACACACACACACACTTACTCAGTTACTAATCATGAACTTCTATCTTTAAAATAAAAATTTGAGAATTAGTTACAAGTATCTGCAGATCCGTGATAAGCTGTTCGCCACTTACAAGGCTTCTCTGCTGAACAGTCCTAACTCTAATCTTAACTCTAAATAGAATCCCAACTTTGGGTCACATATGCAATATCTTTCTAAACCAACAGCATACCTCACATGGAGATTCCCAGGTCTCCCAAACTGCTACTCACCCCCTCACAGCTGTGATCTCAGAGAGACTTTAAAACACAATATCCAAAAAGAGGCCGCTACATCCAAATCAGTTTGTAAAGTAATATACACGGCAGGTGCACTAGGCACAGGGAATTTGTACAAAAAACAAGGCATTGCCTGGCACTCTAGCCATTACTCAGTAACTAAATATGAATTTCTATCTTTAAAATAAAAATCAGAGAATTAGTTACAAAAATCTGCAGAAATTTGATAAGCTAGTGATGTTGGCGGAGTAGCTTATCAAATTTCTGCAGATTTTTGTAACTAATTCTCTGGTTTTTATTTTAAAGATAGAAATGCATATTTAGTTACTGAGTAATGGCTAGAGTGCCAGGCATTGCCTTGCTATATATATATATATATGCAGGAAGTATCGTCAGCACTGCTCAATCAGGTCTTAAGCCAACCCTTGAACATTTCATTCATCTCATTTTATGTGCCTCAGAGTTCACATGATTTTGTCTACATGACTGTGCCAAAAATAATGCACCATTTTCATATGATCAGGCCACAAACTAATGTCCCAGCCTATTTACTGTTTCCTGACTCCCCTCTCTCGTTTGGGATTGAGACCAGTCACAAACTTGCACACCCCGGACCGGATCCAAAATTTATAACGACAGAGTACTTACTTACCTCGAATGCATAAATACCCATGTGATCATACTTAAATATGATCTGAATATGAAAAATTCTCCAATATGCAAAGTAACTTATTCTGACGGTGGGGCATGATGACAAGG
Source organism: Limnodynastes dumerilii (assembly GCA_011038615.1). Classification (NCBI taxonomy): domain Eukaryota; kingdom Metazoa; phylum Chordata; class Amphibia; order Anura; family Limnodynastidae; genus Limnodynastes; species Limnodynastes dumerilii. The sequence continues at coordinate 349,818 of WWET01000357.1, forward strand.
TCTACTCATGGTGGGATATATATATATATATATATATATATATATATATATATACACACATGAGTCCAAGTAGTGGCACTCCTCCAAACAGCACTTCAAAAAACCTGCTAGGGTGCACACAGAGTTCACCGAAGGTGATAGTGTAGAAGTAGAAAAAAGTGTCACTCCAAAGCTTATGTCGGTGAAAACCAACAGTCCTTTATTCCGACGTTTCAGGGAACATACAGAACCCTTTCCTCAGGGACAAAGGAAAGGGTTCTGTATGTTCCCTGAAACGTTGGATTAAAGGACTGTTTGTTTTCACCGACATAAGCCTAGGAGTGCCACTTTTTTCTACTTCTACACTATCACCTTTGGTGAATTCTGTGTGCACCCTAGCACATACATACACACATACATACATACACACCCATCAGTAGTATGATTTTTAAATGTGTCCTCTCATGGAGGTTAAATGCTACAGTTAAATATTAATTAATCAACAATGAAGAAACATCACTGCTTCCCTGAAAACAGAGAGAAGTGAGGAAAGAACATATAAAATAGGTTAGCATGACGTGCATCACTGGACTTTACACATAGATGGCGCCACAATACTGTAACTGGAACACACACATACACCTCTCTCTCTCTAGAGCAGTGTTTCTCAATCTCGGTCCTCAGGACCCCTTAACAGTGCATGTTTTCCAGGTCTCAAAGCTGGAGCACAGGTGTGTTCATTACTACCTGACATTTTAAAAGCTCCACAGGTGGTACTCATATCACTTATGAATCTTTAAGGAAACCTAGAAAATATGGACTGTTAGGGGGTCCTGAGGACCGAGGTTGAGAAATACATAGGGCTAGATTTACTAATCTGCTGAAAAGAAAGTGTGGAGATATTGCCCATAGCAACCAGATTCTAGCAGTATGTAATAGGAAACAGAGCTAGAATCAGTTTAGTAAATTTAGCCCATAGGCTGCTTCTCATATAGTACACAAACACTGGACATCTGTATTTCTAAAATGCAACTTTGACATCAGTCCTGAGTTCCATACTGTGAAAGCATATAGATAGTACAAGCAGGGCATGTTAAGCTCCATACATAATATCCAGATTTCCACACTCTCCCAGTTTTAAGTGAGGGAAGTGCAGACGTTTTATAGGAGGAACCCTTAAATCATATGAATGTACGGACAAAGTAAATTGTCACCTATATGGAAGGCTAGACCAAGCATTGGATTCCTGCAGGGCTCGGAGCCTCGAGTGCAACAGTATCATAAATCTGGATCAAGCCCAAGGTATTTAAAGAGCTTATTTTGCCTATAGCAAAAGGTGTTTGTCATTCAAAAACCATAGAAGTTCCAAAGCGAAATTATGAGTATACAGGGTTTTTTTTTTTTTGGTTTTTTTAAGAATACAGTTAAAATATGCACATGAACATTCATTAAAGTAAAAATGTGTTGTTTATAACTTAGAATTGTATAAAGAATGCATTCCTTATTCCAATATACAAATGTGATCATGTAAAGAAAACTGTATTAAGCTCCACCAACCGGCATATGCAGGAAAGCTGCACAAGACCAAAGCATGAAATAGGCCATTTGCTCCAGTAAAGCATTGGTACAATAAATCAACAGGTTCTTTCTACTTACATGATTTATATGATTACTCTTCCTCTTTTCTCTCACTGTAAAAATAGATAAATATGAGCTTATCATAAAAATTCCAAAGGTCTCACACTAATTCAATTATACAATTTGCTAGATCAGTGACCTGCATGCGATTTTGAGAAAATCACTTATACACCAACAGGGCTGCACAATACTGCTTTTCTCCTTTCAATTTCAATTCTTTGGAGTGTAAGTTTGATATGCTCACAGTGAAATTCTACAGAAGTGTAGATTGTAGAATTCAACCTGCTGCTTGTCTTTTTGTTGTACCTCACGACGGAAAGAAAGATGAAAATTCTTAATATTGGGAGAAGTGTTTCCCCAAACCATAGGATACTCATTCAAAATGTTTCGTTCTATTTGCTAATTTCTCAAACACAACACCCTTACAAGTGCCTACAGGGCACCAATGATAAAAGTCTCACAGAGCCATATGAATAAATAAAAACATCTGCCATTTTATGATAAAACTGTATTGGAACCAATAAACCCATAATGACTGAATTTACAGAGCTTCAATGGCTGAAACTCATGCCTTCACCATTAGTTTAGTAGTGCACAGGATGTCAAAGGTATAATCATAAAACTTTATTACAACTCGAAAAAAGGGGAAATGTTTAGACATAATGAGGATGAGGCCATATATAAGCCTTAAAAAGTGTTCCTCAATATATAAATTTGTATCAAAGTAGTAAGTATTGCAACATTTACTTCATAACCTCAAGGGCTGATCCAAAGTCTAAAACATGGGCAAAACCACATTGAATTTCATGGGGGAAAATTCAACTTGGCATGCAGACAGAATACTTTGAATTTGCTTATTGAACACACATACTGACCAGGTTTACTTTAAACTGTAATTTAGACTTAATCACCTCCCAATTCTAATATTGTTTATAATAGAAAAAAACTTGTCTCCCCTGCAATTAAACATGGTTTTGCCTTGACTTTTCACCTGTTTTCGTCTTATTGGACGAACTTTAGTAACAATATTAGAGTGACTCAGTGAGCAGCACTTGTGCCTCACAGCACTGAGGTCATGAGTTCGATTCCCAAACTAGGCCATATCTGTGTGGAGTTTGTATGTTCTCCTCGTGTCTGCATGGGTTTCCTCCCACATGGCGAAAAATATGCTGGTAGGATAATTGTCTGTGGACTACATTAACCCTAGTCTGAATGTGTGTATATGTGTGTGTGTGGGT
>WWET01000357.1:352711-372951 GCA_011038615.1 Limnodynastes dumerilii
AGTCCCCTTTTTGATCCTGGACTAAACAGATTGGTGTCAATTGTTTCTGGCAGTGTGGCTGATACTCTGCTAATTACTCCGGTAAGCTCCATTTTATCTATTTTGATGTACGCACATTTTATTACTTATGGAATAAAACTTGTTTTCCTATACATACTACACTATATTGTGCTTGTATATGTGTTTTCCCTCTGGGTACCCATATTGAGGAGGGTCTGATATTAAGACAACCCTGGAATATAAAGATACCTTGATTATGCATGTTGTCTTCTGACATCTGATACACACTTTTTTTTACAGCACTTGCACTATTTGTGTATTACTAAAATACTACACCATAGGCACCACCTGTTCTTTTTCACCCCTCTTTTATCTGCGGGAACAAACATCCATTATAAGGATGGCAGCTCCTTGATTTGTGTTGAACAGTTTTTTGGACTATATTATATCCTTTGTCCTTTGGAGTGGATAGATAGAGATTATAGATATATAGATATATAGATATATACATATACACACATATATACACACACACACACACATATATATATATATGCAGCACCAATGGGGGCAGGAACTGATGTGAATATCTAACGCAGTGGTTCCCAAACTTTCTCAGTTCAAGGCACCCTTAGGGTCTCCATATTTTTTTTCAAGGCACCCCCCTAAGACAAAAATAGAATAGGAGAAACATTCCACGGCACCCCGGTGAGAGCGTCGCTGCACCCCAGGGAGCCGCGGCGCACAGTTTGGGAACCACTGATCTAATGTTTTCTGTAAAGTGCTGCAGACAATTTGTGGCACTATTTAACTATTACCAACAACATAGGCAAATATTGCAGCTGCTTAAATAGACACTACATGGTGTAACCCATAATGTTTACTCTTATCTTACTGCAACTCTATAGCTAAATAAATGTGGATTTAAGGCAATATAAACTGGGATTTACGTACAGTAGACCTCACTCAACTAGAGAACCAGATCATGCTAAGCATTGAATAATATGTATTATACTCAAGAGGATTTGATTATGTTCTATCTTAATGTTAGGGAAAAGGAAAAGTCTGTAGGTAAACACCCCACCCCCACATTTCACAAAAAGGCAACTAAAAGCTTTAAGGTCAGCCAGGTAAAACTTACCATCTGTCTGGGATTTGCTGAGAAATATTGTGCTTGCTCTTGCATGGTCAGAAGGGTTAGACTCTGGGGCCAGATCTAAAATGACAAAACACATGTGCGGCTTAATATTTTAATAGCGTTCAGTATCCTCCTTTCAGACAAAAGCCTTTGGGTGTGAAGTTTTCTACACAATAATTTTGTCAGCAACTATCCTGAAGGACACTTTAAAACACACTTAAGCCTTGCTGATAAGTGACTGATAACAGAACAATGCCTATTACTGAGCTACAAAGAAAAAACAAATGTGCCAAACGCATGGCATGGTAAACCTTTGATAGCTCTTTTATACAAGTTAACCAACATTTTAGATGCTAGAATATTTTGCATCTAAGCCCATAGATCTTAAAAAACCCTTCCTACAACAGAATTTGTCATCTAAAAATATTTATAATACTTTTAATGGATGAAACAAATATGACTGACAAGGATGAATATGTGAAGAATACATTACACATCAAAACTTTAAGTGTCATTGCGGATATGATTAGTTATACATTTAACTTCAATTCAGACACTGATTTAAATAACCTCATCTGTTTTAAAGACACATTGTATTAAAGCAACCCAAATTTGGTTACAGTAGTATGGTATAAATAGGTTAGCAATAACTTATTTGTCAATTGTAAAGAAATCAAAAGATGCACAGATGAGCGGGTTTAGGTGGGGGTAACCTCATTATGGCCTGGATCCAGACTTCCGATTCTTGGAGCTGCTAGCGCAGCGGCAACAGAATACATCTTGCACCTCTCTCATTAAATTCTAAGAGACTACCTAAAACTTCGGCACTGTCCAAGGGTAAAACGTGGATGATATAGAAGCCAGGATAGTATGGAGGAAGCCTAGTGCATCACTCTCTGCTTCCATGATAAAACTCCAATATCATCCTGGGACTGTTGTACTTCCAAAATGAGGCTGTTTTCCGATCCTAGCAATAAAAAAAAACAAAAAAACACCCCTTGAGATTAATACTACACGAGTCAGGTTTCGTGCTCTACAGTTGGTGTTTTGTTATATTTTGCTGCATCAACAAAATTGAAATAAAAGAAAGAATTTAAAATCAATAGGTAGGGAACCACTGCTAGTAAGCTAGTAAGTAACAATGTAAAGTGTTATACATTTACAATACATGCCAATGGGCAATTGCAAGGTTACTAGAGACTGCAGCAAATAGATGACCAGCACAAGGTTATCATTAATTACACATTTATCACAATTCATAGGCAGAGTATTGGAAAACTAGGCAGTTGCGTCACAAATTGTCACCTGCCCTTGAACGTAATAGGTAAGTCTCAGTGTGCAATGAGCAGGAGGTGGGAATACTTTGCAAAAGACCAGTGCACTAAACCAGTGATAACTAAACTTAAAAAAGTGTATTATACAAAGCTTAAACAACTGGTCAGATCATTAAGTCAGAACTATGGGCATGACTCAGATCTCTGTGCACGCACAGGTTTGGTGGTCCGCACAGAAAAGGGGAGTGAATTCCCCTGTCAATTCCCCCTCTTATGCGGAATTAGCAGCACCTACATTGCCAAAACCCTACCTTAGGTGTCCCGTGTGGATCAGCGCTCCATACGACTACTGTTATATTTACATGTTCCCTTTCATCCGCCTATTGGTGTTTGGGTGGGAGGGGATAGGCTGTCCTGTCGGAACGAATCTCCAGGCGTACAGAGCAGCTAGAGATTCGTGTCGTAACTTCTAGCACGTACATGCGCAGATGTTACCATTGGGCTTATGCCAGAGGCTCGCGTAAATTAGCCTAACGTACAGGGGTCTGAATCGGACTCATACGGATATATTTTCAAAGTCATAGCAAAGGGAGAGAATACTATAATCCCATCTCAATTTTCAGTCAACAGTGCTCAATGGTCTAACAGACTCAAACATCAGGAACTCAATTAGCATTTGGGAAGTAATTTTGTGGATTTCCATAAAAGTAAAGAGCAATGGAGATACATTCTCTTCTCCTGCAGGAGTAGTGCACTAATATAGAAGTGTTTGTTATGCTATCTGTGAGAATCTGTCTTTATTGAGCCGATACTAAAAATATATCTGGAGTAAATAGTGGTGTTTGGCTGTAGACTGGGTGCCAACACACCCTTACTAAACGTTACTACCACTTTCCTCACCAGTAACTCTTCTAAGAACACAGGCAATTGCAGCAGTAAGTTGTGTTCTATTCTGTTAAAACACCTTTACGTGCGCTGCTGTTATCAAAAAGCGCAGGGACCACCGGAGGGACAGCAGAAGGAAAGGAGGGAAAGGCAGAAGACATCAAAGGTAAATGAGAATATAAATAAATTGAGGCTGACATTGAGGGGCAGATATGGAGGCAGGCATTAAGGGGCAGATATGGAGGCTGGCATTAATGATGATACAATTAATGTAATGTTATTGGGATCTTATTTTTATTTTGAAATTTACCAGTAGCTGCTGCATTTCCCACTTTAGGCTTATACTTGAGTCAATAAGTTTTCCCAGTTTTATGTGGTAAAATTAGGTGCCTCGGCTTATGCTCGGGTCGGATTATACTCGAGTATATACGGTATTAGTCTGTTTAAAGAGTAAAATATACTGTTTAATATTCACAAAAGAAAAAAGGGGAAGGGGCCACTTTTAAATGGGAAGGCTATTAATACAATGGAGTTAATTACTACTTTCACTGAGGAGCAGATATTAAAAGAACTTTCAAAGCTGAAAGTGGACAAATCAATGGGACTAGATAGGATACATCCGAGGATACTAAAAGAGCTTAGAGGGGTGCTGGCCAAACCATTAACTGAATTATTCAGTCACTAATAACTGGGGTAATTCCAGAAGACCGGAAATAGCAAATGTCGTCCCTCTGCATAAAAGTGGAAGTAGGGAAGAAGCGGCAAACTACCGACCAGTGAATCTAACATCTGTGGTAGGGAAATTGATGGAAACACTGTTAAAGGAACAAATTGTACAGTATCTTAAATCCAGTAATTTACAGGATCCCAAGCACCTGGGGGAAGATCATGCCAAACAAATCTTTTTGAATTTTTTGACTGGGTCGGTAAAGTATTAGATAAGGAGGGAGCTGTAGAGATAGTTTTTCTAGATTTTAGTAAGGCTTTTGACACTGTGCCATTGCAGACTGTTAAATAAGCTGGAAACTTTGGGATTGGACTTAAAGATAGTTGCATGGATACGATCTTGGTTACAGGATAGACAACAGAGTGTTGTAGTAAATTGAATCCCTTCTGGGGGATGGTAAGGTAACCAGTGAAGTACCCCAGGGTTCTGTGCTTGGATCAGTGCTATTTAATATCTTTATAGGGGATATTGCCTGTGGCATCGAGGGGAAAATACGCCTTTTTGCAGATGACACAAAGATATGTAAACAGGGGGTACACAAAATGAGGGATAATCTAGGTAGACTGAAGGAATGGTAAAGAGTGTGGTAACTGCATTTTAATGGCAAAAAATGCAAAATCATGTATTTGGGGCACAAAAACGCAAAAGCTCAATATATCATTAATGGCACTACATTAGAAACTACGGAGGAAAGGGATCTAGGAGTTATTATTTCATGTGACAAAGATAGCCAAGCAATGTAACAAAGCAATGAGAAAGGCAAGTCAGATGCTTGGTTGCATAGGGAGAGGAATTAGTAGCAGAAAGAGAGAAGTAGTTATGCCCCCTTTATAGATCGTTGGTACAACCTCACCTAGAATACAGTGTTCAGTTCTGAAGGCCATATCTCCAGAAAAACATAAATACATTAGAGACTGTGCAAACAAAGGAGAGCAACTAAAACGGTCCATGGCCTGTGTCACAAATCAAAAAAAAAAAAAAAAAAAAAAAGGATAGAGGAACTAAACACGTATAGTTTGGAGCAGAGAAGGGAGAGGGGGAATATGATAGCAGCTTTAACATATCAAGGGTTTTGATCGGCTAGAGGAGGGTGGAATTTTTTAGAGGAAGAGGTGTAATCGAACACAAGGGTATGAATATAAAGTGGAGGGTGGTAGATTCAGAGGAAATGTGCGGAAAAATTACTTCACTGAAATAGTGATAGATAAGTGGAATAGCCTCCCATCTGAGAAGATTGAGGCCAACACAGTAGAACAGTTTAAACATTCTTGGGATAAATGTAAGGATATCCTAGATCTCAAACTAAATTAAAGGTAAATAGGGTCAGTATAGTCAGTCACTTTCTATGTTTCGATGTAAAACTTTAGATCAGCAAGAACGATGTTTTAAAAAAAAGAAAAAAATTATTCAAATTATTTTTTTAAACAAAAAACAGATTCAGAATTCACAACAATAAATGCACGTCTTAGTTGATATAAAGCTGTACACTTATGTATCATATCTTTTGCAGGAAACTACATATCTGAGCAAGTGGAAACTTACTAGAGTGAAACATATCTAAAAATAGGTGCAACATACATTTAAAGCACATACTAAACCTTTAAAATTTAAGGATTTCTTTTAGTCCGGGTACAGTGGTCGCTCTGAGGAACCAAATTTCGAACACGATACAGCCACCAACTGAATGACAGCTGTATTATTATTTAAAATAGACTGAAAGTAAAAATCTGCATTGGGAACAGGAACCAATTTCAATGTTCACAATAGCGAGAGGCTATGGTGCTTACATTACGATTAGCCAGATCATCACATAGTGTAAGTCAGTCCGATTTGTCAGAACAGACAAAACACTCCATAAAAGTGCTGGTCCGATAAGCGGATCGTTCAGTGACTGTGCCAAGGAGAAATACCTGATTGATGCGTAGTGTGTGGTTACTATACATTAACCCTGGTGTTTACAGTGTTATGATAGTCAGAGGGGACATTACACAGTGTGTGGCTGGCTTTAGCTAGCCTTTGATTATCTGGCAGATTTTCAAAGCAAAAACCAGTCCTATATGTAAAGTATAAACATTACTCCTTCAACAGAGCTCATACTAATCCTGGAGCATTATCAACAAACAAAACTCAGTCTTCCCATTCAACACCATTGTGTTTTAATGCTTGTGGACATCATAGGAACTGTTAAAATTAGCACAAAACAAACACGGTTTAGGTTCATTTTAATCAATCAGCACCAATGCTTGATTTCCTTGCAGGAAATTTTTTATTAATGTTGTAAATATAGTTTATTCATAAACTACATACTACTGCTGCCAGTTATATTTCAGTGTACACCATAAATGCCTTTCATTTGCACTAGTGTAACTTTGTTTTCTGCCCAGTGTAATGTACAACCATACTACTATGCAACCAAAATGTGCTATAATTAAAAAGTATATTATTGAAGAAATTGATAAAATGGTATAAAGGAAATACTTATAACTAAAAGTCTTCACATATGATAATCATTTAATTTCATATACACCTTAAGTAAAACCAAAAGTTTTATGACCTTGCCCTCCAGCTGTCTCAGAAAATGAGTAAGAGGGGAAGTAACTCCTATTTGTTCCCCATTCTTCTTGATCAGGCTACCTTCCTGTTTAAACACTGTTCCTGGGAAAATGCGATAAAGGGTGTGTGCCTCTCCATTCAGCACAGCCACAAGCATCTCACTGCAGCACTATGCCAGCTATGCTTTCTTAGCCATCACCTAAAAAAATGTGTTAATAAGCTGCTGGTCTGAAGGACAGACAAATGCGGCAATTGACAATGCAGCAGTGCACAGGGCAACAGTAGTCACAAGGGTCTGATCAGATTACCTCTATTATAATCTTGTCCTCTAGTGAGTCCGAATGTGAACCTGAAGCTTCATTCCTAGTATCACATACAAAAGCACAATAACTCTAGATAAAGGCCAATCTCAAGGCCAATATGCCAATCTCTATTAAAAGGCACTACAAATTATTTGTTTCATTACATAAACATGTCTTGAACAAAGTGAGCTACATATTCAAACCCTAAATGCTTTAAAAAAAAATAAATAAAAATATAAGAATAAGGTGTATTTACAACTATTAACAACTGAATTACATTATTTTTTATAGTGAAAATATATATTTTTACACAGAAAATAATGATTAACTATTAAGTGTCACCTCTGAGCTCTAATTCTTTTTGCATCTTCCTATATTTGGCTAAAGTGCAGATTTGCAATAACCTTAGTCTGAAAGAGGAGAACCCACAATTATGTCAATTCCTTTCTTTTAGCTATCAACCTAAACATCAGTTTGGCACACAAAAGTGAGGAAGTAGGAGCCTAGATAACACTAAGTCCTGTATTCAGAGTACTGGACGTATAACATATAAGTCCAGTGTTTAGCGGTTTTTACTACTGCGCATGCGTAGTAATTTAACATAATCTACGTATCTTTTTCTTACATCGATTGCGTAAATATCTTTCAGACCGCATTTACGCAATCTACGTAAGAAAAAGATACATAGATTACGGTAAAAAGTTACTACGCATGCGCAGTAGTAAAAATCGCTAAACACCGGACGTATATGTCATACTTCCGGTACTCTGAATATGGGCCTAAGAGAGGGGCATATCGTACTGATTGAGAGGGTGGGGGAGCAAGGACTTCAAAGCATAGTCTATATAGAAAACATCAGTATATCTTAAATCAAGATTTAGGACCATGTATACATGGTTAGAAGAGATTAGGGGTTGGTTAAGCCCTTCCATACAATTCTTAATTTTCATTGGGGCCGGTGCTTAAAACTTAGATATGGAAGTCCTTTAGATTGCATTATTGAAACACAGCTGCAGAGGTGTTACGATCACAGTGGTCTTATGCTGTATTTATGCCACAATAGTACATAGAATTTATTAAGTACAGTGCTAGAATTAATATATCATTAGTTAACAAGAACTAGTGAAATGTTCGTAGAAGAGTTTAAATGGAAACATATATCAATGTATGCCAACGTCTTTAGTAGTACATTTAATTACTTATTACATTATTTCACACAATTAATACAACTATGTGAAACATCGTATTATAAGCTATGAGCTCACAATTTTAACAAATAAGAAAAGGTGAATAACTCCCAGTCCCATTGAACAACATTTTGGGTACATCTGTAAATTGGTGCTGGTCCTATTTTAGTCACAAAATGTTAAATTCAATTTAAAATAACCTCATAACATTAGGGCTTTGGCCACGGACAGTGCAATTTGTGCTCTACTGTATTAGAATTACTGCAGATAAAGCAATGTTGATATGTAATAAATAACGTTTTTGTACAACATTTTTTCAGCTTCACGTTTTATAGTAAAATGCGCAGATAAACTATAGAAATAAAATCTGTAGTTAATCACAAAGTCTTAATGACTTGTTATTTTGAAGTAATTACATAGGACCTAAACAAGACTTCTTTGGCTAAGAGCTATATCCAAAGTCTTACCTTAAGATCTCTGCACCTTATCCATGTAGGTGGCACAGAAATCTAGATACCGTGTAAGGGCTGAAACACACTCACTGCACTATTTAAAATATCCCCCACCCTTCCTACCAAGTCATTAGAAAGACTCCTGCATGGAAGTCGTGATCCTGAACTGCGGTGGATGTTTGTTGGAAAAGACTCACATTTCTTATATGGTTCCAGTCCATATTGTGTAGACCAGGCCTGGACAACCTCTGCCTATCCAGGGGTTGTGAAACTGCGAGTCCCAGCATGCTTTGTCCGGTATGACAAAGCATGCTGGGCAGGCCTGGTGTAGACACAATCTGTAAAAAAAAATATATATATATTTCTACAGTGACCTATGTGCATTATGCCAAAGTCTAGAGTATGAAGAAAATACACAATTTGTGCAAAGGTTGTGAAAGAATAAGTTATATTAGCAGAAGCAATAGCTTCTGCATTTTCATTAAATATCATCATTACACAGAAAGAACAAGGAGGAACACAAAAGGCAGTTGTGTACAATGTATTTCAGTATATTGAAAGTGTAGGCCACTAGATACCTGGGGCCAGAACTGCAACTTCAGTGGCAGCGGAGTTATGATACTACCCCCTCCCACCATGTGTAACAAACATGTCCGGCCGCTGGTAAGCATTCCATTATGGAATACAGAGAAGCTGCACACTCAAAATGCTAGTTATTGCTGCTCTTTGCAAGCAGAAAACGTGGCGGTACGGATCCAATCCCTGTTGAACATCAATGGAATTCACAGCAGAAGCAATTCAATTTAATGGTGTGTCACCGCAATTCTGCTATACAATACTTTCCTTTGTAATTTACTGTAATTTATACAGCTCATATGCAAAGTGGTTTGAAGACACACTCATAAATTACTATAAACTATTGATCAATTTATACTCCTTTAAATTTTATTAGGAATAGTTTATTGAATTCCTCCCGCAGGTTCACATTTTACAAGTAATGTTGAAATAGAGAAAATGTAAATGACTGAAATAGTATTAATGTACAATGGATTCAAAAAAAAAAAAAAAAATGTTTAAGAGATGTATGAAAAAAATGGTTATAGGTACCAAAAATTCTGGCCTTGTTCCAAAAGATTGCAAATACTAGCCAATTCCATTTTAGCTACATGTTTACTGATGGATTACTACCTAGAAGTTTAACAGTACATGGGTGGAGTCAATGGGCAATGTGTGCTCAAGTTATGTCAAGATTACATTCTTATCAATAGATAAGTTTTACTGCACCTTTAAAAGTCAGCATTGATCATGTGAGTAATGAAGAACAAAAGAGCCCACTTTAAGTGATCACGAGCTGCACAAAGCAACTTTTAGCCTAACAATGTTAAGTACAATCCATGCAAAGAAAACACAAAGGCCTTAGACCAGATTCAAGTCATTGTAAGAAAAAAAACCCCCCCAAAAAAACCTGGACAATATAGGCTTTATTTAGGAACGGATTGAACAATACTGCATAAAAGTCATATGGAGAATATAACTACAAAAATACAATAAAAAAAATGCTAATAAAAACATGACAAAACACAAAAATATTTTTAAAGATTACAAAACAACTTATGCATAACAATATTACTGACTTATTCACCATTGTGAGCTGTATCTTAAACCCCTTTCACATCACCACCAAAAACCCGGGTATTAGGTGGTGATGTAAAACATCCCTTTTTTCGTCGACCTGGGTTTAATGACCAGAGATCCAGACCCAGGAAAAATAGAAGGGTTTTTCCCCAGGTCTGACACTGGACCTGGAAAGGTCCAGTGCTGTCCTTCAACGCACAAGGAAAGGGGAAAGGCTGCGGGCGGACCAGAAAAAGAGACATGCAAGTACTAAGTTCATAGTGGCGAAAAGTGGAACTGCAGGCAGAAGGACCATAAAGAAGACCTACAAATACTAAAAACGAAGCCTGTCTCTTTTCTGTTTTTTTTTTTTTCAGTCCAGTAATTTCCCATAATTTTATTTATCCAACAATATCTCCTCTTTAGGCTGATTGACAGTTGCTTGCCAGGACAGTCCCGGAAAATTCATGGCACATGTGAAACGGTCAGACCTGGAAATTCAAGGGTTTCTGTGGACTTAAAACGCAGCTTTTTTTTTTTTTGACACAGCAATTCGCCCAAGAAAATCTAGGATTGAAAATCCCAGGTTTTCCAAGGGTTGTGATTATGAAAGTATCAAAGTGTATCTGTAACAACTGTAAAATTATTTACAGTACACTGAATGTGAAGTAGTTTAATATAAAAGTAATTTTAAACTATACTTTAAATTGCAGACACACTAAGCAACAATTGGACCAATAAGTCGACAGAAGGTTCTCTCTCAATGACCTGTTAGTATCCAAAATTACTGACTGATCCGACTAGGACTACAGGTGCCAATCCCACGCACGGTAGTTGGATAGTCTGTGTCCACTTTACAGTGTCCCCCAGCCATAGGAGCGTTGTCACAGGGTCGTAACATAGCGCGTAGCCGACATTATAAACAAGATAATAGAAAATATGTGTATATATACATACATACATATATACACACACACATATATGTATACATACACACACACTTCTCCCCGTTAAGAACTTTCGAATCGACCAATTGTTCATAAGCGAACCCGAACCAACTTAGCATAGCCAAAAATAAATAAAATTTAAAGACAAGGCTGCAACTGATTTCTCGTTCACACTTTTACAGTACCAATTTCTCAGAGCCAGCTAATCTATTCCATATACTGACAGAAACAGATAAAACCTCATGCAATCCTTAATTTGTTAACTACCTAATCTGCTGCACTGTCATTCTGAGAGTCTACAACAGACAGACCGCAGGAGGGGAAAAACCGGAATGCGTAGCTTTGCTGATGACAAGTAGCTTGCGGCATAGCATTGCCTAGATAATTCCAATGTATTATTTAAGGGAAATATTGGAACATTACAATATTTTTGTACACATTAATGTTGTTTTATTGGGATTTCAAAACTGTATCACCAAAATATTGAGATATTTATTACCACCCATATGGTGCACATTGAATGTATACTACAGACACTAGGTGCCCTTTAAAAAGGAATCTGAAGCTCCGTTTGCTCTATAATTAACGTGATTTGATATGCAGGACTATGGAAGTTACTTCGAAAACTAAGCTTACATATTTATAGATTTAACCATGTGCAAATTTAAGAGAGCTACACATAACAGGTCTTTGGGCTCAATATGAACTGTAAGTCCACAAAAATAATCCCCCACCCATACATACACACACACACACACACACACACTTGAGCCCCATGCTACAAGTCTCTATGACACAACCTACAAAGTTTGTAAAGGGGAGTAAAGCTTTGTAAGAACACACAGCCATATTCCCCCCATCCCCCACAATATAGGATACAAATATGAAGTATATATATATATATATATTATATATATATATGAAAAGAACAACAATCAAGATACACTATTTGTTATACCTGCTATTTTAATGTAATGCTTACTGCTTTGTGGTTATAAGAAAGTATATAAATATGGTAGATGAAAAACCAAACTCCATTAACTTAAAAATGTGCAATAGAGCAAGCTATCCTTACAAGGCATGATTTGCAAATTGCAATAACTTAAGTACGAACAGAGATATAAAGTCAAGACATTGACAATGTTCCATAGCAAAAGAACACAAATAAAAGGAGTCAGCTAATGTCTCCATTCTATGTAATGCTAATGTGTGTGTGTGTATATATAATAATATATATATAGATAGATAGATTAGTAACTGAGTAATGGCTAGAGTGCCAGGCCATGTCTTGTTTTTTATACAAATTCCCCTTGCCTTGTGCACCAGTCATATATATTACTTTATAAACTGATTTGTAGCTGCCTCCATTTTGGATATGTGGTTTAAAGTCTCTCTGAGATTGCAGCTGAGAAGGGGTGCGGTCTCAGTGTAGCAGTTTGGGAGACCTGGGAATCTCTTCTTCTTCAAAAAAGGCACTAGGGTTTATTTTTTTGTTTATTTATCCCTTCTTGTATTTAGGTTAGCAGTGAAGCACACAGTTTTTGGGGTTTTTTTTGGGTATAGGGGAGGATGAAGCTTGGTGGTGGGTCTGTGGTTGAGTGAGACAGCTGAAGCTGGGGTTCAGTGCCAGCTAGACATATAAAATGGCACCTATTGAGCAGGAAATGGACGCTCACCTTTACTGTGCACACCATAGTTCACCTTGTTTAGAGCACGGCACACTAAGTACCACCTGTCCACCCAAAGTATTTGTCAGCAGTATACCACAGCTGTGGAGGCAGGGCTCACTCCCTGAAGGATCGGAGAGGGAGGCTCACAGTAACAGTGGGCCAGGCGCATGGACACTCACAGGCCGGGAATCCTCATTGCTCAGTGGAGTCAAGAAGCACTGCACGTGAGTAGGTCTTTTTTTCAGGTAAGGCTTATTTCAGGAAATATGAAAAATCAAGGTACGGCTTATTTTATCACTAGGACTTAGTTTCGGGGAAACAGGATATAGATATTATTTGTGCAAACTCCCCTTGCCTTGCACACCTGCTGTATAATTACCCTATAAATGAATTTGAGCAACCTCCATCTTGGTATAGATAGAGATATATAGATAGAGATATATAGATAGAGATATATAGATAGAGATATATAGATAGAGATATATAGATAGAGATATATAGATAGAGATATATAGATAGAGATATATAGATAGAGATATATAGATAGAGATATATAGATAGAGATATATAGATAGAGATATATAGATAGAGATATATAGATAGAGATATATAGATAGAGATATATAGATAGAGATATATAGATAGAGATATATAGATAGAGATATATAGATAGAGATATATAGATAGAGATATATAGATAGAGATATATAGATAGAGATATATAGATAGAGATATATAGATAGAGATATATAGATAGAGATATATAGATAGAGATATATAGATAGAGATATATAGATAGAGATATATAGATAGAGATATATAGATAGAGATATATAGATAGAGATATATAGATAGAGATATATAGATAGAGATATATAGATAGAGATATATAGATAGAGATATATAGATAGAGATATATAGATAGAGATATATAGATAGAGATATATAGATAGAGATATATAGATAGAGATATATAGATAGAGATATATAGATAGAGATATATAGATAGAGATATATAGATAGAGATATATAGATAGAGATATATAGATAGAGATATATAGATAGAGATATATAGATAGAGATATATAGATAGAGATATATAGATAGAGATATATAGATAGAGATATATAGATAGAGATATATAGATAGAGATATATAGATAGAGATATATAGATAGAGATATATAGATAGAGATATATAGATAGAGATATATAGATAGAGATATATAGATAGAGATATATAGATAGAGATATATAGATAGAGATATATAGATAGAGATATATAGATAGAGATATATAGATAGAGATATATAGATAGAGATATATAGATAGAGATATATAGATAGAGATATATAGATAGAGATATATAGATAGAGATATATAGATAGAGATATATAGATAGAGATATATAGATAGAGATATATAGATAGAGATATATAGATAGAGATATATAGATAGAGATATATAGATAGAGATATATAGATAGAGATATATAGATAGAGATATATAGATAGAGATATATAGATAGAGATATATAGATAGAGATATATAGATAGAGATATATAGATAGAGATATATAGATAGAGATATATAGATAGAGATATATAGATAGAGATATATAGATAGAGATATATAGATAGAGATATATAGATAGAGATATATTGATAGAGATATATAGATAGAGATATATAGATAGAGATATATAGATATATATATATATATATATATACAGTGAAAAACTAAAAAGGGTATAGTAAGGCTCAAAATCGAGAGTAGGATTCTTGTTGAGGGTGAAAGAGCTACGGCAGATCATCTTAACAAGTATTTCTGTTCAATATTCACAAAGGAAAGAGAGGGGAAGGAACCACTTTTAAATGGAAAGGCTATTAATACAATGGGGGCCATTACTACTACTTTCACTGAGGAATAGGTATTAAAAAATCTTTCAAAGCCGAAAGTAGATAAAACAATGGGACCGGATGGAATACATCCGAGGATACTAAAAGAGCTTAAAGGGGTGCTGCAAAAACCATTAACTGATTTATTCAACCAGTCACTAATAACTGAGGTGATTCCAGACGACCGGAAAATAGCAAATGTCATCCCTCTGCATAAAAGTGGAAGTAGGGAAAAAGCAGCAAACTACCGACCAATGAGCTTAAAGTGGTAGTAGGGAAATTGATGGAAACTGTTACAGGAACAAATTGTACAGTATCCTAAATCCAGTAACTTACAGGATCCCAAGCAGCATGGATTCACTAGGGGTAGATCATGTCAAACAAATCTTATTAATTTTTTTTTAATGGGTCAGTGAAGTATTAGATAAAGGGGGAGCCGTAGACATAGCTTATCTAGATTTTAGTAAGGCTTTTGACACTGCCACATCGCAGACTGTTAAATAAGCTGGAAACGTTGGGATTGAACTTAAAGATAGTTGCATGGATATGATCTTTGTTACAGGATAGACAACAGAGGGTTATAATAAATGGAATCACATCTGGGGATGGTAAGGTAACCAGCGGAGAACCAGGGTTCTGTACTTGGACCAGTGCTATTTAATATCTTTATAGGTGATACTGCGGTATTGTGGGGAAAATATACCAAAAAATGCAAAATCATGCACTTGGGGCACAAAAACCCAAAAGCTCAATATATCATTAATGGCACTACATTAGAAACTACTGAGGAGGAAAGGGATCTAGGAGTCATTATTTCTTGTGACCTAAAGACAGTAAATCAAGGTAACAAAGCAATGAGAAAAGCAAATCAGATGCTTGGTTGCATAGGGAGAGGAATTAGTAGCAAAAAGAGAGAAATAGTGAAGCCCTTTTATAGTTGTTGGTACAACTTCACCAAGAATACGGTGCTCAGTTCTGGAGTCCATATTTCCAAAAAGACAAATACATTAGAGACTGTGCAAGGAACAGCAACGAAAATGGCCCGTGGCATGTGTCACAAAACATACCAAGAAAGGCTATAGCTTAGAGCAGAGAAGGGATATGATAGCAGCTTTCAAATATATCAAGGGTTGTTATCGGCTAGAGGATGGTGGCATTTTTCGAAGGAAGAGGTGTAATAGAACACAAGGGTATGAATATAAACTGGAGAATGGTAGATTCAGAGGAAATGTGCAGAAAAATGACTTCACTGAAAGGGTGATAGATAAGTGGAATAGCCTCCCATCTGAGGTGGTTGAGGCTAACACAGTAGAACAGTTTAAACATGCTTGGGATAAATATAAGTATAACCTTAAACTAAATTGATGGTAAAGAGGGTCTAGGGTCAATATAGATAAATGTGCCATGTGGTTCTTATCTGCCGTCACTTTCTATTGTTTCTATGATCTTGCATAGTTGAGATACAAATATTTATCCATCTTGCTATAGAAGGTTTAGATGCAGGTCTCCTTTTTTTCCTCCCTTTGGTCAAGACAAACATTTGTTTGGCTCTTCTTAATTCTGAAGTATGTGAACTTAGGGTTGGTTCTGAGAACAACTCTGTCCTGGAAAATTTCCAAAAAGGGCTTTCCAGCCCATAGATCCTGCTGTGCTGATACTCTTCTGGCCAATGTAATGGCCACATAACCTTCCAAGTGAGCAAATAAAGAGATATCGCCTTGCAGTGGTTTAAAGCTAGTACACTTAAAACAATATTAAGATTGACAAGAAAACAGGCTTAACTACGGTTAACTGTCTGAATAAAATGAGCCACATACTTGTCTTAAGCCAAGCCCATATTCAAAACTGCAAGAAGTATAGTATTTGTACATTTAAAGAACTTATGGAGTCATACTTCCAACCTTTCCTGAGGGAACTTTAAGATCTCAATCATAGAGAGGTCCTGCTCATTAACTCCATGTTGCCCACACCAGTGGACAAATGTTCACCACATTCTGTGTACACCTTGGATGTAGACTGCTTTCTTGCTTTAAGCAGGGTAGAAACTCTGTCCGGGAAACCTAGGTTTTTCAGCATCTTTGCTTTAACAACCAAGGCGGCAGGCACAAGAAATTTAGATTTGGATAAAACGAATCCTGTTTTAGCAAGTCTGGAGGAGGAAGGGTAAAGTGACTGTCGAGTGACACACACAGTACCTGTGGAAACCAGACCCTTATGGGCCAGTGGGGCAAAAAGGCAATGACCATGGCACTACCCTCCTCTATCTTACGGAGTACTTGGGGAATTATAAAAAAAAAAAAAAGGTGGGAAAACATCATTGCATGGAGTCATGGCATTGATGGCCAAAGCACTTGAATCTCTGTACCTCGAAACCATTTGCATTCCCCGCATAGAATAAGGGATTTCCAAAATAGGGGCATCCGAATGTTCCTTTTCGGATGTCCCTATTTTGAATACACCCCTATGTTAGAATTTTTTTTCTTCAGGATTGAGTGAGTATACCGATCGGAACCCTCACCACGGGAAAGGTGAGTAACCTTTCCAGGGTTAGGGTCAGGCTGCAGGGGAGTGAGGGTTAGGGTTAGAATTTGGGGAAGGGTTGGGGTAGTTTTCAGGCTTACCTTTGGGAGCACCATATTCGGTGCTCCGTGAATCAATTGCTATGGATCAATTGATAGGCATAAGCAATCGTACTGGCTGGGAGGAAATGGCCCTATCGAAAAAAGGACGTTCTTTCCGGGGATCCACACCCCCTCGAAACAAAGGCTTGTACTTTTTCTTTTATCAATAAGATCCACATGGGGACGGCACCAGAAACTGGCGTTTTTTTGGGAACATTTCTTTGTTCAGCTCCCCTGGGTGAATCTCCTGTCTGCTCAAGTGATCTGCTGAAAAATTCACTCTCCACAGTGAAAGTCATGGTAATATTTTTTATGTGACATTCTACCCATAGGAATTCCTTCCCGTTACAGCGAGTGGCTTTTTGTGCCTCCTTGATTGTTGATTAAGGAAACTACTGACTTGTTGGTGATTGAATTAGTACTTTTTGACCCTTTAGTTTATCTTGAATGCAAAAGACAGGCTTCTCTCACTGCTCTGATTTCACTTCTGCTGAAATGAGCAAAAGCCATGTCCACCTGGCTATGACTTGCACATGATTTTAAAATTTTTCTGCGCTAGACTACCTTGAGACTCCTTACTTTGGGATATAGATAAATCTTCTGGTCTAGACACTTGGGATTCTGATCCCATTGCTCTAGAAAACACAATTTGAAAAATTCTCATGTGAAACCTGGCCCTTGGTAATGTATCTTTTGCTGCCCCATGAGACCCAGCAGTTTCATGCATTACTCTGCGGAAACCAATAAACAATACCTGACCTTTCTTGCTCCCCGAACTAGCGTGTTTATCCTTTATGGGGACTGCACAGCCGTAGCCTTGACATTGTCTATCAAGACGCCCAAATAATTTATCTGTTGCACGGGTACTAAGTTACTTTTTATTCTGTTTATAAACCAGCCAAGTTACTGAAAATTCTTCACCACCACCTCTGGTGTGTTGAAGGGACTAGCTGTATGACAGAGTGGCAATCAGAATATCATCTAGATATGACCAAAGAAGAATGCCTTGTTGTCTTAACTTTGCGATAACTAGTATTAACGCTTTTGTGAATGTCCAATTTAAAGTTGCCAGTCCGAATGGGAAGGTAGCAAATGGATAGTGCTTCCTGAACACAAGGGACTAGATTTACTGAACTGTTGGAAAGAAAAAAGGTTGCCCATAGCAACCAGATACTAGCTCATTTTTATTTTACATACTAGAAAATGTCAGCTAGAAATTGATTGGTTGCTATGAGCAACATCTCCACTCTTCCTGGCCCCAGGAATCTGAAAAACTTTTGGTGTCCCATGAAGATTGATATGTAAAAGGTAAGCATTCTGCAAGTCTACTGAAGTAACATACCTGGCTGGAAACAATTAGGAAAAACTTTGATTAGATTTTGAAGGGTCTAACACAAAGAATTTAGCTTAGACCTCTTAGATCCAGAATGGTGCAGAATTCTCCTGACGTCTTTTGTACTACAAATACCCTTGAGTAAAAACCTCAGTATCTTTTTTTGGTACCTACTTTATGATTTCCTGACGCAACCGAGACACTAGATTAAGGCCTGCTTAGACTGATCTGGAGCTGGAACAGGTGTAATCTTGAAATCATTTCCTGGTGTACTTAAGAAATCTGTTTTGTACCCTGAGTGTATGATATCCAACGCACGCCTAATATTTTCTTCCCATGTCTTTTTGAAGTTTACCAGTCTGTCCCTTAAAGAAGATATATTTTTCAGTCTGCCACCAGCTGGTGCCATTGAAAAAAATTCTCGCTACTTTGCCATGCGGTAACCAGTTACACTTGCCTTGCCACCGCAAGTTGAATATGTTGTATCATTAAGTAACTCACTGTGCTTAATGTCATACATCATATTAGACTCCAGTTTATTGCTCCAAATCTTTAGGACTCCGGACGTTACTGCTGTAGGTCTTTAGTCTAATCTCAATAAAGAATGTTGTTCTTAAACAAGAATGCTGTTTCTTTAAGCATAATCTCTCTTCATGGAATCACAGAATGCATTACATTTTCTAGCAGTAAGGTAGTTTTTCTCTAAAGCCTTGCTATAGGGGCAATTTTCTTACATCTTGCAGGGAAAAGGGGTATAGACAAAAAAAAATTCTGTCTGGATGTTTCCACTGCTCTGCAACAAGGTCCCTATGGACTTGCGATAACAAAAAAGTTTTTTTTTTAATCTCCGCAAACAAGAGATCCTGTAATTGCATATCCTGTTTAGCGATTTGAATGTTAATGTATTTATGTATTTGAGTAAATTGTCCACTAAATCTGGGCTAAAATTAGCCATATCCTCCAGAGATTGAGTCACAACCAAAAACCAGAGAATCTTCAGAGAAATGTCTAATTTCCCCTGCTTCTGACGCCTCAGAATCTTTGTTAATAATAGACCTTGTCCATTTAAATGATCATTTTTTTAAGGTCATCTTTAGTGACAAAGGTCTCTGCTAATGCGGTTTTGAGATGCTCAAAGTGACATTTGGGGGAGGGTTGCTGTTTCTCACCGTTTAAACATTCCTCACATGTAGATCTCACATAATCCTCCAGAAACAATCTGTCATATACTGCACATCTTGAAATTTTTTTTTTTTTGCTTAGGCCTAGTATCTAAGGATAATTTCTCCTTACTGGTCTCCAAATAAAAACAAACACTAATTAATAATACAAACAAAGGAGAGTGTGCCAGGAACCTGAGCTTATCCTGACCACCTGGGCTGGAATCATTTTTCTTCCATGTTGGGATCCACCTTAGTGTACACAGGCAGCCAGACACCCACAGGGAATCTTTTTGGCACCTTCTGGATTAAATAATCAATCTTGCTCCAGACATCACTTCTACCCACCCTCCCACAGTTGAGGAAAAGCAGTGAAGGCTGAATCCACCACCCCCTTTCTCCACCTGACTACCCAAGGCATTGGTGGGTGACGCGTCAGGACTTCTGTTTCGAAACATGTGGCAAACCCATGCCCTCTTT
>WWET01000357.1:405051-418905 GCA_011038615.1 Limnodynastes dumerilii
ATGCTAAACATTAGAGCCTGAATAGACGCCATGTAGGTGGTTTTGGCGCTATGCTAAACATCAGACTTGGCGTCTGGTCAGGTTTTTATGTTTAGCATAGCGCCCAGACCTTCTATATGCCGTCTATTCCGGCTCTGATGTTTTGCAGGCGCCCAGACCTTCTATATGCACTTTGCTATTTGCATGTAGAAGGTCTGTTGGTGCGATGCTAGACATCAGGACCTGACCAGACGCCATGGGAGTCGGGATTATAACTGTAAGTACTTATTGTGGGGTATTGCTTAGCGGGAGGGTTTTTAAATTGCCGGTATTTTTATTTTTTTTTTGCCGGTATTTTTTATGCGTCAGGATTTTTTGGGTGCCGGGATTTTTTAGGGACCGGTAATTTTTTTGGCTGGTATTTTTTGGGGGTCAGGATTTTCACCACCGGTATTTTTGTGGTGTCGGGATTTTCACCGCCGGTACCCTCGTGGAGGTATTTTTATCGTCTGTATTTTTACCGCCAGGAATATGATTACAACCCTTCAGAACAGATATGACACATCTTCAGATTCTATTAATCAAATCTTAGAGTTTCTACAGTCAGAGCTGACACCTGAACCTTCAGTGTACTAGATGCTAATCCCTTTTCCAGGCCTAAGAGCTATCCTACACCAAGACATAGCCAACAACAAGTAAATAAAGCAATTTTCCAAGGCAACTGCAAGGATAAAACCAGAAATTAAATGTCCAGTACAAGTCTGGGATTTAAATCTAGTTCTAGATGCGTTTACAGAAGCACCATTTGAACCCATAGAAAGTAGTCAATTGAAGCGCTTATCATGGAAAATTACTGTTTTTGTAGCTATCACTTCGACAAGATAACATTCATTTCCATGCAGATAAGGTTGTACTCAGAACCAACCCTAATTTTCTACATAAGGTCGTTTCAAAATTTCATACCAATCGAGAAATTGTTCTGCCCACGTTCTGTCAAAATCCTTCTACAGAAGAAGAGCAAAAATTCCATACCCTATTCTTGGTTAGGGTATTATTAGTTTATTTAGAAAGAACCAAAAACATAAGGAAAGTGAAACAATTATTTGTAATTCCAAAAAGGAAAAACAAGGGAGGGGCTGCAACTAGATCGACCATAGGTAGATGGATCAAAAATTGTATACAACAAGCCTATGTTTCTAAAGACTTAGAGGTACCATTGAACTTTAAAAGCGCATTCCACAAAGACCATTGCTACCTCATGGGCCCAGAGGCAGTCTGTTCAAGACATATGTAAGGCTGCAGGATGGGCTTCGGTACATATTTTCACTAAACACTATAAAATCAACAGCTTGGCGTCAGAAGAGGCAGAAGTTGGACGACAAATTCTCAATGCAGTAATTTTGGTATATCCCTCCCTTGTTTAGTAAATAGTTTGGGTATAACCCAGGAAAGGAGGAGGAAAATGGTAATTATACCTGATAATTTCCTTGACTCCTCATGGCAGCATAGGTATTGCCCCCCCCCCCAGAAATATTATGTTGTTTGTTATTCTCATATATTGAGGGTAATGAGAAGACATGTACAGCTGGAGGAGGGTATTTATACATGTGGGGAGTGTCTTCTTTTTCTTCCTGTCCTGGCTGCCGCCCAAGGGAGTCGAGGAAATTACATTATCCGGTTATAATTACCATTTTACTAATGCTTATTCAAGGTACCTTCCCATTCCTGTCTAACATAGTACTAATTGTCCTTAATCAAAGATATATTTATGATTTATACCATTTGTCAAAATTGGGACTTCAGTAGAAGATATGATCTAGAAATCAAACAAAATCCTGATATTTTTGTAATACAAAAAAATTGCAAGAATGGAGAAATTTACCAAAATTTAAAACCATTACATTGACTAGAAAGACATGCAATTAAAGTGAAAATTAGCACAACACATTATTATATTAGAAAAATCCCACAGCTTCACATATACATGTTTAGAATTTGTGATTCACGGGTCTGCATGTAGGAGAGCAGGGCACTCCCCTCTCCTCTCCTATGTGCGGAATGTGTATCCACCAGCAGGACCCTACCTTAAGTATCCCATATGGAAACCTGCATCTTGCGTAAAGGCTTAGCCAAACCCTTACTGTATGATTTGCATACCTCTTCCCAAGCCGCATGTGTATCTCCTATGCACTGGGTCCTTTGATCTGCACGGACACAGCTTCTACTTTCTTAGTTGTGAATACGGTCCAGTGTCAGGGCAGTGCATGGCCAGTATAATATCCTGGGTAATAGTGCCTGTATGTAAAGATCTTGGAGTATTGTAATAGGGGTGCACATGATACAGACTTGAGCCAAAAGGTTCTTTTATTAACTTTATACAACACACAAAAAGTACAAAGCCAAAAAGAGAACTGCACTAGGGATTGGGCAGTTGTTTTGCCCAATCATAATATAGGCAAACCTACTCTGAGAAGGTAATTGAACACCTGTGTAGGGTACTTAAATATGGACAATGTACTAGATACACATCATTAGCTGTTGAGAAAGTCCCCGGTGGCAGGGACAAAACGCGTCCAGCAGAGAGATTGCGGTCCCACAAAAACCTTTTACTGGATATTTGTTCTCCAAGTTCTCCTGTGTCAAGTTTGCTAAATTTATCCAAGCCAAACCGCACGATCTACCTCTAATTAGAAACCAAAAAGTTCCATCGTACGCGGCTGCAATACAAGCCCCTCCTCCCCATACACCGGCGGGATCTCAAGCCGAGGTCCACCGGCCTTAGACGGACGCGGGCGGACAGCCACGCACACCAGCGTTAATTGCAATTGCAGAGAGGGATTTGTCCTATGGACCTTCTATCAACAGCGGTATGTGCCTTGGTTGTTTTATTCTACCAGCATATTGACACCTAACTAATACTTATTGCACTACGGCATCTTTTTGCATTACTGCTTATTACATTCAACCTGTACAAGTCATCATCACACCTGGGCTGGCCACCCAGAGTGAACTAACAGGTCTTGAGCTTTGCAACTTTGTTTCAAATATTCCAGCGGATTTTAAATTGACTTTTAAATTTTGAGCATCAGTGACTAAACAGTGGGACCCTTTACAGACACATAGTGTCTACAATATATATACTTTTTCTTTGTATCAACCTATCTCAGCCATTTATTCATTTATATTTGTTTTTTAAATATCTGCTAATAATAAAGAAATATATACAATTTTCAGATCTAACCTCCGGATTATTCATGTTTATTTATTGGGTTTAAATATTTATAACCAAAGAAACTTCTTAGTATATGTCTTTTTAAATATATGTTTATATATATTTTTTTAATTTAAAAGCGCTGTATCTATTTCTTCTTTTTTTAACTTGCATGGAGTGGAAAACTACCACATTTTGTATTGTCGCACACTGAACTTCCATTACGGATCTGGATCCTCCAGAGCAGGACTATTACACAAGAGAAAGTGTGCAGGATGTGCATGAATATGTATAGATCTCTTTATAAACCAATCAATCTATGGAAAAAGCCAGTCACTGAATAAATTTAAAATACAATGGCATGCATTATAAACGCCAACCAGACCCACATGATGGAAGTCCAATTTCCTTCGTGCAGGTCTCGGCAAGCATCGTTTACCGGCACATCCGGGTAGGAAATGACATTTCCATTTTTTCATGTTTCATTTTCATGTGCAAGTGGTTTTAACTTGGTGTTTTTTTGTGTTTTTTTTGTAAAATAAACTCATTTTCTTTTTATTTACCTCTTTCTGGTTTGCTTTTATGTGTTATAGTAAAGATAGGGAATTATCCTAAACAGACACTTATGTAGGACATTTTTTTGAAGCTTACTATATGAGAAATGCCCTTTCTGAAGGATTGAATTACCTAAATTTCATGGATTGATTGTTCTGTAAAGCTGTTTATACGTATTCAGGATGCACTTGATGTTGTGGGAAAGGCTGCAGATGGTACACTAGCACTCATTATTCCTGTTGCCTAATTGTACTTCCATAATGGAGGTGTTGCCGATAGTGTTATGTGTATATTGCGAGGGGGTGTGTGTGTGTGTATATAACCCTGTGTGTGCAAAGGTAATGGCTTACCCTCGCCCACACAGCAGGGATCTCCACTACAAAGAGCAGAGCAGCTGTGAAAGTCTGGATCCAGTCTGGTATTTGCAAGCTTGCCCATCCTCCTTGTGCATCGGAGGCCTACTTTATTACTGACAGGTTCTTTTTGTTCCTCACCGACCCGAATTTCAGAAGCCAGTAAGGGTCATTTTACTGCCTGAAAAAGGTGAAGTGCTGGCCGTGAGGCTGCTCGTATCATGTATAGGGTCAGGTTCCTGTTTATTAGATAGCGGATTACGGTAGTGGAATATGCAAGTAACTATTTCCTTCATATACTATGCTTTATACGGTCTGTGATAAGAAAAAAAAAACCTTTGATATTAAAATTTATGTATTTTAAATTGTTACATTTTGATGTTTTAAATTAATCTACGGTATATTGTTTGGGGCTTAATGTTTCATTATTCTATAGATATGCACTGCTAAATGGTTTGTCCTCTGGCTATGTCTATGTGGTCAGGCTTCTCTTTAACTTAGTAGCTAATTCTTTTTATAACTATATCAGTATATAACTCAGATTAGGGAGTTTTGTGTCTTTCAATATAATACAGGTTGGTGTGACTTTTGTCTTTAGATTTGGTATTTGTAAACAGAAAATTTACTGTTGGCTCCGATTCATATTGTAATTGATGAGGTAATGTCTTGGTTAAATACAGTCCACATACAGCCTGCAGTGTGAAAATGGTTACATTTTTCTTCTAGTAAATACTAGGAGCTTTACACTATTTTCTCTCCACCCTTCTTTTACAATAATTTTAAATAACATTTATTTTACAAAAAAAGTTGTCTGGAAGAACATAAATTCTGATTTATTTTATTCATCAGAGTGGCAACGATGTAATACCTCTTTCACATCACCACCAAAATCCCTGGTCTCAGCTCAAACTCAGGTGTTAGGTGGTGATATGAAACGTCCTATTTTCCTTGACCCGGGTCTAATGACCCAGCAATCAAACCCAGGTTCCACAGACCAGACAGGAGACACACAAATACTAATTGACACTATCAAATAGCAGAAACGCAGGTGGAACAGAAAAGAGACAAGTACCACAAAACCGCATCTTGCTCCGGTTGTAGTTGTGTGTCTCCTTTCTTGTCTGCTGGGCTTTTTATGTTTAATTTTTTATTTTATTTTTCATTTCCCATGTGAGAGCTTGATTTACAACTGGGTTTTTTTTTTTCTTTCTCACAAGGCAGTTCACCCTGAAATAACACTGGTTGAAAAACCCTGGTTGTTGCTGGGTGGTGATGTGAAAGCGGTATTTCATTTACAGTGTGAAAACTAGTGTGTGTTTGTTTTTTGTTTAATAGCCTTGTTAACAAAGGGGAGAAAATTCTTTAAATGTATTGTATAGTAATTCATACAGATACTTATTTGAGATTTCAGAAAGGAAATTTAAATATGAAATTCAAAGTTGTCCCTTAACAATAATCTAATCAACAAAATTTAAATAAATAGTAAAGTGGATGTTGTGCAATAAGTAAAATGTGTTCAAATGCAAAAATTATGTGACAAACCTTTAAAACATGAACCGTATGTGCAATTTGTGTACAAAAACTATATGAACTGTCAGTAAACACTGAAAATTACAGTTTGTCCTTTAAAAAATAGTTCAGTTAAAATGCAAGTAGTTTAATGAAAAGGATAACTGATTCCTAATGACTACAAAGATGAGGATACACTTACAACTTGTTAGTAGGGGGACTAAGAGGCTGAAAATCAATAGTTTCAAACTTGTATTCAGTATGTTTTGTCACATTTGATTTAGTTGACTTTTGCACTCGAACAGACGTATATCTTATTACACGCCCACCAATTTACTGTTTAATTTTCTTGCTTGTTGGTAGCACTTTTATAGTAAAATGCAGGCTGCTATTTCCATTAGAGTACTTTTTCATACATATATTCTCCTTAGCAACTGTTTTTGTTATTTAAAAAAAATAATCCTATTTATATATGACCTACTAGAATATTTTCTAAACTTTCCAGTTTATTATATTTAGTATGTAGAAGAGGAGTTGATTGGTTGATGATAAATAGTAAATATGAACTAAACTTTGTGTAATTTTTCTCTCCAGTAACTGTGTATGAAATAGACACAATTAGGTTAATTTGTTTTAAACATTCTTTTTTTGTTTGTTTTTTTTACCTCCAGGAGCTGATGTTACAGTCACAGACCGAGAGTTAGCATTGGAATTTCTTAAATCAAATGTTAAAGCCAATCTTCCTAATGATCTTCAGCACAAAATGTCTGTAAAACCACTGACTTGGGGCATAGGACTTGAGTACTTTACTCCATTTGATGTTGTAGTGGGAGCCGATATCATTTATCTAGAGGAAACATTCCCTGACCTCCTAAAGACTATTCTGCACCTGAGTACCGAGCATTCTATTATCCTGTTGGCATGCAGACTCCGATATCAGCGGGACAGAGAGTTCCTGGACATGATGCGGGAACAATATTCTATAGCCCAAGTCCATTATGACAGCAGTGTTGATGTGTATATTTACAAAGCTCAAAAAAAGGGTCAAATAAAAGAGCTTTAAAAGAACATTTTTTTTTCTCAGTAGCTCACCTTTTCAAGCTTTTATTGCAGTGTTCTATTATGTAGAAAGGGCCTCAAAGACCAAACTTATCTGTGTGAGTCTGTACAGTAGGCCTGATCCAGACTCATTTTCCAGTCCTTAGGATCTGAATTCAGTCACTCTGATCCGTTTACAGTGACAGGGTAGGTGGCAGTGCTAGTGGGGTGGGGCATAAATGAGCCCTATGCATGCCCTATCTAGACTTCTGATCCTTCCTTATATTAAATAAGTACTTAAATCTTAATTTTGGGGTCTCCATGGCAAACGCAGGATTTTGAAAGGTGTGGTTCCAATTCGTGTAATACATTAGCATAGCTTCCAACATTTTGGAGTCCAAAAACGGGACAAATAAGCTCCGCCCAAGCTCTGCTCCTGCCCCACCCTGTCATGCTGCATGGGGCAAAAATTACCCCTGGCGTGTGTGTGTGTTAGGGAATTAGACTGTAATGCGACAGAGGTTGATTTGAAGGACTGTGGATGAATTGTAAAGAGCTACTTAATATGATGGCACTGTTAAAAAAACAAAAAACAAAACGTAAAATGACAATACTGATAATATGGTCGTACTATCTGACTGCCAAAATATCGAAGACATCCATTAACGTTCTCTGTGAAAACAGGAAGTTTATAATGTAGATGTGAATATAATAAAAATAAAATAAATCTACATTAAGGAAATCTTGTTTTTGATTTTTTTTTTTGAAGTAATTTATAAATTACTTTCACGCTTTTTTGGACCAGAACTTCTGTTAGTGCGTAAGTGTTCAATTTGTTGGGACCTATTCACCATCCCCACCTGTTTTATTGCAGCACAGGCCAGGACCATCTTCCTCCATGTCAGACCTACGTAGCCATGCCCCTCTTTCACATTTTAATTTTTTTCAATCACCCTCCCGGGTGTGCCACTGAGTCTGATAGCGAAAGCCCATGCGAGCTAGTGGTGTAGCCTCCCATTGCTTGTAGAGAAGACTGGATACATTCTGGATTCATGCACTTATTGAGACATTTGTCTCAAGTCAGTTAAGTAAACTAAATGTAATCTATTTTTCTTAATTTTTGTGTTGTGGAAAAAAATCAAATGGTCATACCAAAGGACTTAATTATTGAAATACAAAATTAACACATGCTTTTTACTATTACCTTCTATTAATATGTGTATTTATTTATAAAACAGAGTTCTTCCTTTTTAATAAATTAAATTTAAAATTGCATCTATTTAGAAAAAAGTTTTCCCAATGCTTTGTAAAATACGCAGTCATAGGAAAAAGGGCCAGATCCAGACTTTTGTACAATAGGGGACTTATGTCATGCATTCCTTGCGGAATTCAGATTACTGCACCAGGGACTGGCCACACATTACCATGTATATGAGATATGCATATTGGGAGGGCTTTGATATTTAAATCTTACAGTAAGAACGTGGCCCTTACAAATGATAGTGTTGTGAGCGGGATACTTAAGGGTGCCATTGACAATGGAAGTACCCTGCTCTCCTATGTGTGGTACTTAAGATACCGAACTCTGTATGTAAGTCTTGATCCAGTCAGTTATTTTATGCAACAAAAATAATATAGCTTAGTATTCAAATTACCAATACAGTTATAGCTTGTCTAAAGATTGTAAGGTTAACAAAGTATTATAAGGAACAAAAGAGAGGTCTGGCGCTCCAAACAAACACTATATTACACTATGTGTTAGCACATACATAAAAAGGAGGTTTAGTTCACAATATAGCTATATTGGGTTAAGCTCATCTGCCCAGCATCAAGGCATCTCCTGTAGGTGTATTATAAGGTATACAATTTTTTTTTTTTATCTTCTATAATTGTTTATAACAAAAACTAAATCTGTGTTGGTAAAGCTGGGTGCACACTTGACAGAATTATCCCAGGCCCCAAAATTCCTGGTGGTAGCTCTGTGGACAGGTATAGTATGGAAGTCCAATGTTATGAAAGTCGACAGCAACCCACTGGCACTAAAATGCTGACAGGATTAACTGGTTGACTTTTCTTTTATCTAAATGTGTCGTTCATTTGACGCTTGTCAGAATATTGTAATGCTGAAACTTACTGTGAGCGGCATTATAATAATCATGACCTTTGATTCAGAATGCAGCCACCACTGTGGTCGAAGCTCTGAACGCAACAGTGATGGACTTCTGTTGCTGGTACAGAAGTTAGCTGAATATTGGTACAGCACATGTGCAGTACCAATATAACCACATCAGAATGTAGCCCCCACCCTCCAGTCCGTGTGGAAATAGACTTCCACAAGGTGGGCAGGGCAACCCACCATGCATACGAGATACATATGGTGGGTGGCAATAGACAGTTAAGTCATACAGTAAGGGCTGGGATTAGCCCTTAAGTATGATCCACTATTCCGCAAAAAAGGAGATGCGTGCAAAATAGTTGTTAGCCCCTGGGACACAGATTTACTATCTGCGCATAGAAAAGCAGGGGGAATGCCCTGCTCTCCTATATGCCTTAATGTGAATCAGGATCACTTCTGGTTAAAGTTCTGCTGGATGCTGATACCTCAGGAATGGAAAAGTCTTTCATGCTTGGCACCACCTTCAGCAGATCTCCAGATTGTTTTTTTTTTTATTGTTTTTTTTAGCAGTCATAATATTTTTTCTGGGCTGGTGATAGCGGACCTGGATTTACAAGAACGACATTTTAAACTGGCGTACCTAGTTTTTCGTTATGATGTACTACGCCGGCGTAGTAACTATTTTACACTACGTAGCATTTAATTAGATTGCATACATGCGGTCTTTAAAATCAATGTACACTTGCTGTTTTTCTTACATATATTTGCAATAATATTTATTTGTTAACCATTTTTTATAGAGCACTATTATATTATGGAAAAGAGAAATCCAGGTTTCATGGTAGTTCTCAGCATGATGTAATCACATGGTAGAGGATATTTTTTGTGTGGGAAAGAGAAATTATGCAGGATTGTGTACATCATGTAATAGAAAGGGAATATGGATACTAAAGTGGTTGTAATATTTTGTAAGCTTGTCTGAAGAGATGTTTTAAAGTTCAGACAGTATAGTCTTAATGATCAAGGAAGGAGTTGGTAAGCTCTAAAATATGTTACAGGATTTGGATATCGATTAATTGTGGGTCATAAAATAAAAAGCAGAGTCAAGAAGGATACGTAGGCAGCAAGCTTGATAAAATAAGCATAGTTGTGTTGTCAACAGAAAATAGAGGGATCATATGAGAAAATTCCATTGGCAGGTGGAAATATTAGCTGTTTTTTAAAAATTCATTTTGTGATAGCCATCAAAGATAAAAAGTAAATGTTTATTATCTGCAAAGAGATGATACTGAAATACAAATGACTAACTGTTGTGCAAGGGAAGAGGTAACAGTGAGGTGGATCCGGAACAGTAAACATTGAAGACCACATCAAGAGTTATAGGTGAAATCTGTATGCTAAATACAATAAGAGAATTGCAGCTGCGCTTACCACACAGGTGGATATATAACCAAATATAAATGTTGCAACTCTAAATACATTTTATGACAATTGATCTAAAAAACATTCTTGTTATAAAACACATATACCATGAATACTTATACTGCATAAATGCAATTACTGGGTCCTTATTTCAAAAGATTGTAATTCAGTTGTAGTGGCACTTCTTATAACACGCCTGTACAGTTATGCGAGTTCCCATACCACAAAGAAAATCTGACTATCTTATTTCACCAATTAGCAGAATTTATTATAAGGATTCAATAGTTGGGTTACCATTTTGAGGATAAAAGTACTTTAGCACATAATTACCAGATGATTGACGGAGATGTTTATCCGACTGGAATGATATACCAAGTGCTAATACATGTTGATGATCATCCAGTATCATCTGGTAATTATGTGAATCCATATCTCCCTGTGCTTTGCATAAACTCTACTGAATTATACCTCTATCTGTGGACAACTACTTGTCATGCTTCCACTACTATCACTTAATCTATTATTTGACTATTGGCACATGTGCTAAAGTACTTTCATTCTCATAGTGGTACCCCAACTATTAAATCCTTATAAGCTCCGCCAATTGGTGAAATATGATAAGTCAAATTTTCTTTGTGGTATATAACTCAATGCTGTACTGTATAGGCACGTTATAAGTGCCACTATAATTGAATTACACTTTTGAAACAAGGACACAGTGATTGCATGCATTTATGTGATATAAGTATCCATGGTATATGCATTATAAAATATGAATGTTTTTTAAATTAATAGTTATAAAACATATTTAGTCTTTAGAGTTTTTTTTTTTTTTATATTTGGTTATATTGATCAATCCACCTGTGTGGCAAGCACAGCTGTCATTTCCAAATTGTTGAGGGTTGTTGCACACATCCTTCAGCATGCTGCTGCCATTTAAGGTAGTATCAATCTAAAGGTCCTTTCTGATAATATACGCTCTATAGAGATTTATCTTGGTTAACCCAGTGCTCTTCCATTCTATAAAAATTCTCTAAAAATCCATGTTAGCCGCCATTGCTGATGATGGTATACAACATCCCACATGGAAGAGAACAGGGCTCTCCTACATGCAGGTGGTGCTCTGGGCCAAGCACCCTACCTTACGTATTCCCCACGGAAACCCTTCCGAGAGGAATACTGAATTGTACATAAAGGCTTAGCCAAGCTCTTATCATACAATTTAAATGCCAATGTCCACCCTTGCGCCATACGTATTTTGTATCCCATGCGGAGATAGAACTTCTTATGGGCCACACCATGGAAGCTGAGAAACGGACCGATCACTTGAGAGTGATGGGATTAGTGTTTTGTTTTACCTGCATATCTCACCATGCATTCTAACTATCTCATCCTGCAAAAAAAGAAATCAGTCCGGATTCAGAGCTGCGCATATGTCTTTTTTTCAGACTGATGCGCAGCCAAAATGTGCACTGCGCATGCCCTGATCGGGAGCGCGCACAGACAGATGGGCGCAAAAGTACTCATCCCTCTGTGTTCGCATCTGACCGGCCTGAGTCTGTGAAAAGTATATTTAAATGAGAAAAGGGGCGTTTTTCTCATTTAAATATACGACCACTGCAGTCCGATGGCTGCTTAACAAGCACAACACTTACATCATCCCTGGGATGGTGTAAGTGTAGGCGCAGCTCAAAGGAGATATTTATACCCTTTGGGCAGTATCAGGACATAGATGCAAAAGAAGTAAGAACTCCGCCGGGCGCTAAACGAAGGCTGCAGCTGGTATAATCAAAACGAATAGGTTCCACACAACTGGATACAAAGAAGCAAAACAGAAAGTTTTCATAGTATAGCGGTGCCTGAGACAAATCAGTTCCTCAATCACAAAAGCCTTTGTATTCTGGGATATGAATCCCCTCAAGGTTACCTAAACAATGGTACCATAAAAAACAAAGGATAAAAACGAGACTGACCAGAATACAAAGGCTTTTGTGAACGTCTCTTATTGAGGAACGGATTTGTCTCTGGCAGCGCTATACTATCAAAACTTCCTGTTTTGCTTCAGTGTCAGGACATAGTTTGCGTTGTTCTAATAGGGTGTTTTTTTTTGTTTTTTTTTTGCCAAGGCCACCCTCTGGATTAAAAGCTTACTAGACTGGACCCCCATCAGAGCAGGTAAGTATTTTTTTTTATTTTTTTTTTGGGGCATTTTTGTAAAATGTATGAGGACACTACAAGCATTTTTTTGGAAGACAGGTACATTTATATTGGACATTTTTTTAATTTTGAGTTTTGTGGAGCACATGTGGGCTTTTTCATTCATTTTATTACGTGGGAACAGTATATTTTTTTATTTATTTTTTTTTTAGGAAGGGGACAGGGATATTGGCTATATTTTATTTCTTAATTTTTTGGGGGCACATGGACATATTAAATGTATTTTTTAAGAGGGCACAGTATGTTTGTTATTTTTTTATGAATGGGCATGTAACACTATTTGGCGATTGTAGTTCTACTTGCACCAGTATTCCCTGTTTATTTTCTTTATTTATTTTAATAGGTTGCGGCGGAAGTGGTGGTGGGAAGGGGTTAACTATTTTTCTATGCGGTCGGAGCAATTAAAGGCTCTGACTGCTTTTTTTTTTTTTCCAACTAGGCCGGTTTTTTCTATGGTCAAGTCAAAGGTGCATGTCTTAAAAACACAAACCTCTAAATAGCATTTTTTTGCGGATGTGCCTTGCGCATCAGTTAAAAGTCTGAATCAAGGCCATTTTCTGACAAATTGGACAACACCTGAGTTTCCAAATAGTTTCACGCAAAACAAAAGAATCACAGCTACTGCAATGCACATGACCAGACATTATAGAAGCAAACTAAACGACAATAATAAATCACACAGATAATTTAAATGGGCCCAAATCCAGTTCAAACTTCAGTAACAACTCCTAGATGCTTGAAAAATTATTGCTTATAAAATCAGGCAGTAAAAAGCAAAAAAGCAGGCAGGTTACACTTTTATCAAAATTTGAGAAAGATAGCATTTTTGTAATTTAAGCTTGAGTTAGACATTGACTGACTTGTACAGGATTGGAGAAGTTGTAGAGAAGGAAAAAGAAAAGAGCAGATATGTCTTCATTTAGGATGGATCAAAGACCTGGTGCAAGTGTAAAGGAAAGGTGCTGAGCAATATGTTAGCTGATGAGGGAGAAGATAAATCGTTCATGTCTAATCTTCTCCTACAAGTATAGTGCAGGATCTTGGGCACTAAAGTTGCTTTGCAGATTTTTTTTTTTTTTTTTAAATCATCACACGAAGAATAGCTGGAGCGATTTTTGTTTATAGACAGCTACTACAGTTTTGTTTCTATTTAGAAAGTTGGTTAAAATTAAAGGTGTAAAGATTTCTACAGATGGAAAAAGGTTTTAAAGAATAGAGAGATAAAATGGCAAAAGTTAAAAGGTAATGGTACAAGAGAAGTAGAGAAGAGTTCTTAATAACAGACAATGAGCATAATTTAGAAAATCCTTATGAGGTGCAATCACAACGACATGCAGAGACTAGGTAGATCTATACAGCATGAAATTCAAAGGATGGGAAAGTAAGTCGACATTCGGTAGAACTGTGAATAGGTAATTTAGATAATGTAGTAATCCAACCCCACCTTCCAGTTT
>WWET01000357.1:439356-461915 GCA_011038615.1 Limnodynastes dumerilii
TCATTATATATTATATTATATATATATTTTTTTTTTATTTTTTTTACTTTTGTGGTCATAAGCAAATAAATGTAAAGCAAAATGACCTAAGTAGAAGTAAATACTACACTAAAATAGGTAAAAGGTTAACATTGGTGTTGCGTCTCTTAATTTTTTGCATTTAGTTCACTAATACTGGATCCGTTTATTGTGACAGTCTGGAATAAATAACAACTAGGAAGCTACATTTTCAGCAGCAGAACATGGTTTGGTCAGGTATCTATCTTACTGATATATATAAGGGCTGGTCCAGAGCTACACTTACACCTTTTTGGTGCAATTGTAGACCTAAGCAATACCACGTTGAAGGTAAATTTAAATTGTGAAAGCAGAATTATACCCCATTTTTATGACCACCAAAAACTCGGGTTTAAGCCTTAGTCCCGTTTTTTTTGGAGGTAATGTGAAAGGTACAAGGAAGAAAAGAAGGGTTTGCCCGGGTCCGACCCAGGTAGGGGTGCAATGTGAAAGGTGCCACCTCGGTTTTTCAACCCAAGTCTCACCTACAGAAAATTGATTGAAGGGATTTGTTTAATATTGCTATGACACCACTAAACAAATCCTTCTCGGGGAGCCATGCGATGCCCATCACACTATCAGGGAAGACCCGGTCGCAGAATTTCCAGGCTGAACCCTAGTGTGAAAGGCTCTGATATGGGAATTTCCCGGGTCATAACTGCACTTAAAAAAAAAAATAAAAACCTGCAAAAACCATGGCAATAAGCCGGGTTAAAAACCTGGTTTATTGCAGGGGTGGTGATCTGAAAGTGGTATAAGAATTGAGAGGTGGTTTTTTTTAGCTTAACTCTATTTTATAGGTTAAACATAAAACTATGTAATATTTGAGTTTCATGTGAAAAAGAAAAGTTTTTTAACTGCATACAAAGGAACTGAAATTAATTAGATCTGTACACTTGCACCTGTTTAGCCCTTACTCTTAAACTGTGGATCAGCCCCTACCTTGACCTCACCCACTGTAAAATTTTTAACAAGTGCAGACCTTTGTCTGCCTTGTATCATGAGGCAGTACAGCTATTGGTATAATCTTCAATTGCAATCTGCAAGTTAACATGTCGTCATTATCCTTGGTCAGATTTTACAAATAGAATAAAATAATATTTGTTAGCTCATCCATAACAATGATAGATTCAAAATGAATGGAATAGTCTGATGAAATTTGACCTTAACATTTGGGTTGTAGTGCTTGTAAGGAATATCTCCTTGCCTATTTTATAGACAAATTTGTATTTAAGTATTGACCAAGCAATATTAGACTCACCATGACTACTATTCTGAAAACTACAACTGAATGTAAATTAAGATAAAAACAAAATAGGTACAAATTAAAGCTGTTAAAAAAAGAAAAAAAAAGTCACAAATCTCAATTGCATTAACACAAGCTTTATGTCTATGACATATTATAAATCAGACACGCTTTATTTATGCAGTGTTATGCATAGAAATACACAAGACTCACTCATTTTAACTGCTCACTCAATGTAAGCTGCCCTGGTTACTGTCTGTTCTATTAATTCATTGTCGAGTTCCCCTGGTCTCCTGATTGGTCAGAATCAAAGATATTCACTGTATTGTGAGAAGTTTAAAAGTATTGATGAGAAATGCAAATTGTAGGTTGTGGTTTATTGCAGCTGTTATCCTACATAAAACTACAGAACACTCCAAAAAAGCCTTCTGTTGTAATATTTTTTAACCCCTCCTATGCAGGCTTTAGAGACTGGATAGGAGACAAGTACTTGGCTGTTGCTCATAAAGGTGTAAGTATACTAGCCTTTACTTTACTCTGTGTATAAGGTACTTTTATTTAAAGCTTGCACATTTTAATCAACGCTGACTTTTCAAATTTGCATATATTTAAGCCATATGATTAAATGCTCACCATTGCTATTACCAGTGCTATTACTTCTAAAAATGTTCCTCTACTTAAAAGGTAATAAAAAAAAAAACCTAATCTCAATTTAATGTTACAATAAACAACTCTTCATAAAGACACTCATTAAAAACCTAAGAGTATTTTTCTTACTAAAAAAAAAATATAAAACAGTTGTTACCTCTGATTCCTCAAGTTCATCTACTTTGTTTACCTGCTGCATACCACAGTCAGCAAAAAAAACATTTGCCTATAATAAAATTTGTTTTACAAGTAATGCACTAAAAACACCAATTAATTCTGTATAGTGATGAGAAAAATTACTGTACTATGCTATATGTGAAAATACACATCACTTCTTTCTTAATTACAGAATGCCAGAAAATTAACTGTGTTGTTTTGCCTAA
The DNA here is from genome assembly GCA_011038615.1 of Limnodynastes dumerilii. Classification (NCBI taxonomy): domain Eukaryota; kingdom Metazoa; phylum Chordata; class Amphibia; order Anura; family Limnodynastidae; genus Limnodynastes; species Limnodynastes dumerilii. Next base: position 441,691 of record WWET01000357.1, read on the forward strand.
TAAAGCTACAACATTGTGCGTCACACACACACACTAGCACCTACTAAGATCATACATGATCAAAACAGTCCAAGCCATAGGATGACAATAATATTTTCTCTAAATTATACCCCACTCCTTCCTGATTTCAGCTCTTGCAACTAATCTTCCAAACGGAAGTTGTGTATACAACATAACAATGTGCATCACTGGACTACATACATGTATTTGTGGTGTACTACATCTTAAGAAGACTATAGTAAGGATCTATTAAGTAAAACCTGTTTGAGATATTCCTGTTTAAAGCAATACAGCAATGGAAAGAGCAAATATTAACATATTAAGCATGGCTATGTTTACCCAAATAATCCACCTAAAGCAGTCAATTGTCAGTTATAACCCCCTATTAAGTGTATAATGTATATGTGTGGGTGTATGCTTCATACACATGGTACAAGTAATTATAGCAAAGCTGACAATACAAAGATTGCAGAGAACCTATGGCATTTTACCTGTACATCACATCGGACATACTGCACATTCAATGCAATATCAGTGAGATAGTATGTTAATTCTTAGGTCTTCTTTTCTTTGATCTTTTCTACATTATCAATGCTGTGTGTATGCTGGCGCTCCATAATATGAAAGAAGATCCAACGGTGCGCCATCATACAGTTTGTCGCGACATGTGTATACCACATTAGACTTTTGTGAGTGAGTGAGTGAGTGAGTGAGTGAGTGAGTGAGTGTGTGTGTGTGTGTGTGTGTATATATATATATATATATATACACACACACACCTGTGTAGCCATGTCAAATGGAGAGAATTCCACAAACCAGGACTAGAAATATATAAGATCAGGCAGGAGATTAATAAAATCACATAAGGATCATATTGCTTGTTATATGGCTTCTTTTCATTGTACCCTTTGAAATCTAAGGGGACAATAGCAATTAATGTAAGTAATGTAACAGCAGATATTTGTCAGTTTTATAGACAAACTTTATCCATATAAAAATGTGCATACTAAATAGTGAAAATTGTTTCCTTCTGGTCATTTTGTGATTTAATGATCCCAAAATGTTAAAGTTTCTTTTTTGCTGTAGATTTAAAAAGGTAGACTAATGTGTCTAATAAATAACTGCACTTTACCTATCATATGCAATATCCGGAACGCCAAATTTTTCCCATGCAGCTTGTAATTCTCAGCAATAAACAGGGAGCAATTTACTGTTCTTAGGGTATAGTTAATTACCAAGCAGCACTTTTTTTTGTTTTATTATTTACTATTGTAATGTGTGTTTGATAGCAGGCCGCTCACATGAAAGTTATTATATACATGTATGCATCAACAGCTCTCAGTTTACATGGTTATTTAGCCATAATAATAATTATTACAACAGCAACTACATTAAAAAGGGCATGTTTGTAAAAATAAATAACTGTGGCAATCTTTAATCAGTATTAAGGCATTTAATTGTTCCTTTTTTTCTCTTCTACCATTGAGATTTCATAATTTTCATGGTTTACAGGCCTGGACTAACTTTGGACCACCTGTCTTATCTTTCAGTGCTGATCCTGCTAATCCCCCACATTCACCCACTTTCCCCAATACTGGGTGCCAAGGGCAGTGACTTTATACAGGAAAAAGCCTAATGCTGGCCATACATCAGACTGACTACAGTATAGACTAAATAATTGAATAGAATAGCTTAACCAATTCTTTATTTACTTTTCACAAATTTAGTTTTTGAAATACTAAATGATCTTTTTAACACATGTAAATATGTTGCATTTTTTTAAATGTTTGCTTTCCTAAATGGCTAATAAAATGAAACAACATTTTCTGTGACCGTTAAAGTTCTCTCTATCAAAGTAGAGAATGTACACAGAAGCCTACAGCAAATAGAGTGTAATTGCACCTATCTTCTGTTAGGGCTTGAAACCCCACCTCAGAGCCAGTATACAATAATGCAAAAACTGCATGTAATTCTGATGCCTGAAGGGAGGGGGGAGCACAGCTTGTGGCTTATTTGGAATTTTTGGAACAGTCCTGATCTGTGCAGGCGTACTAGTGAAAGTCATAGCTTTAATCTACAGAAATCCATCTCCCGCCTAAAAGGAAGTAACACACAGATACAGAAATAAAACCAAAACATTGTTGTTTTGAACTTTATTGCATGTTAGGAAAATGTATATATAAACACCAAGCGTCAAGAAGAGAATAGCAATCTTAGATGAACACTTACAAGATATATTCTAAAGCTTTCCCTAGGTGTTAAATATTTTGATACTTTTATGATAATATTGACCGTTAATTAACAATAAGCACTCCAAAAGAAAGGGGCTTTTAAAAACACTACTTTGGATTTTATATTTGCCTTAATGCAAAAAATTAGTATTAGTATTGCTTGTAAGTCAATAAGAAAAGAAACCACTACACAAAGTCTATTACCTGTCTATTTTATGAGGCATTAAAACTTATTTGTATAATTGCTAGGTTACCAAAATGGCATTAGAAATGAATGTCATTTAATAGGCTGTATTGGTTCAGAGATGCCACTAACAGATTTTGTGGGATGTAATAAAAAGTTTCACTTACTACAGGGAACCATTTACTATACATTCCTAAAGTGTCAAACAGAAATCACCGAGATCCATAATATAGTCTTTAATCACAGCAGTTATATTTCAGACTACCAGAGACAGATTGAAGCCAATTCTGATTTTACACTTTGTAGGAATACTGGAGGGAAAAGATGCAAAACCAGAACTGGCCAAACCTCACCCTGGAAGTCTGGACCCAAAGGCTCACATTCTACCCATCAACAATTAAATATATCTAACAAATACCTCAGTGTCTTACAGTTACCAAACAGAATTGTGACACTTGATAAAAATCTAGTAGTAAACCCGTCAAGTTATTGTAAAAGAAAAACGAAGATGAAATCCGTATTATAGACTACTTACAGACAATAGAGCGTCAAAGAAAAAAATAAGGTTCTATCGCGACAAAAGCGGATTTAGGTCGCGATTGGGGGAGTGCGCCCCTCTCCCTTCCCCAGCTCCCGGGTGACCCCCTCAGTCTGCCCTGCACACCCCAATCTCAGGCCGCCGGCTGTGCCGCCATTATCCTTTGTTCGTCGGCTGTGTGGCTGCACAGCGTCCCTTCCCCAGTGCAGGGCGGCGAGCTGTCCATCGTTACACGGCGGAAACACACATGGACATATCAGACATAAACGCCGGGTAGAGGGTCCCTAGAAGCACTCGGGCCCCCTATGCGTGTGCCCGTTTAGGTGTGAGGAGAGCCCGGTGCTGCGGCCTGCTCCATGCCTCTCCTCCAGCCTCTCCCTCTCCTCCTCCTTCCTCTTACCGGGTTACACTGCCTCTCCTCCGTCACTGCTTTCGTTCGCGGCTGGGATCTCGCTGGGCTTTTTTTATTCTCTTCCCCACCACGTAACACACCGCGTCAAACTACACCTCCGCCGCGTCACTGTGCTGCCCGCTCCTCTCTCTCTCCTTCCTCTGCTGGGCGGGCGGCTGCTGATGCGTTTTTTTTTTCCCTCAATTTTTTTTTTTTTTTTTTTTTTTTTTTTTTTTTTTTTTGTTTTTTTTTTACGACTCAGTGTCGGGCGCGGCGTTGAGCAGCAGGCTCTATTCCGACAGGACACTGCCCAAGCCACAGCAGCACAGTCAGCCAACCAGCACAAAGAGGAGGCGGGGCTACGTGGGTGACACCGCGCGTGCGCCTCTGCCTATAGGGACACGGAAATACACGAAAGTTTCCGAGTCGGAGAAGATCGCTTTGTGAAGGAAGATGGAGGAACAGTCTGCTTTACCTCATACACAGGAGCGTCCTGATGTATTTATATGACAAGGTTCATGACTTAAAAAAACTATGAATTAATTTCTAGCCCGGTTAGCTCTTTTTGAATACGCTAGCGCTGGCCTGGCTAACCTGTGGCTATCCAGGTGTTGGGAAACTATAACGACTAAACCATAGCTGATACCTGATAGAGCATGCAGGGAGTTGTAGTTTTAGAACACCTGGAGAGCCACATGTTGGCCAGCCCTGCGCTAGCTTATTAACTTTGGGCTAAAAGCAGCTTACATGTTTTATTATTGTGAATAGGTGGCTGTAATTTAGCAAAGTTTAAATCAGGTTGTTTACATATATGTGACACTTGGAATCAACAGAAAGAAGTCCATTATTAATTATCAAATTTGCCACCAGGTCCAACAAGGTTTAGGACATAAAAGCAGGTGGTAATTTAGGCACAGCTATAAATTTTATGCCTACGAATAAGTAGCTGTAGATTTTCAAGTATTAAATTGGGTCACAAATATTGTACTTGATATCAACAGAGGGTGATGCTGATATACCATCAACTTCAGATTTGCCTGTCCTAACAAAAATGTGGGCATGCAATCTGATAGTAACCCTAGCAAAACTACAGCTCTTTATTCAAACCACAATAATGATTAGCCAGACTGTATGGCAGGGGTGGCCAACTAGTCCGGCCCTTAGAGCCAAAAAGTTACAGCCGAAGGGCTGGATCCAGACTTAAGAAGGAGCTTGAAATTAAGAGAGTTATTCCTGGGCTAAACCATGTTGATTGCAGGGGTGTCATATTTCATCAGTTGAGAGGTGATGTTTCCTATCCCAAGTCTAAATAACAGTGTGATAGTAAAGCTGGTCAGTATCTGTGTGCAGTAAGCAATTCAAAGATATGTCCCTGCATTCAAAGAATACAATTAACTTGACTCCCCTTGAAATCAACATGGTTTTGCCCAGGTGTAACCTTCCTCTCTTAAATTCAAGCTCCTTCTTAAGTCTGGATCCATCCCGAAGTCTCAAGAAGCAAGAATATATATATATTTTTTTCCTACATCCCCCACTCACAGAAATACGTAATTGTTGTCACGCACACTCTCATACAAATACACAAAATTACATGAACCTACCTTATACTGGATTTTGATGGACTCTCCCTTCTGTCGCATTTGGTCCGCAATCCTGGGACAGTGAAATACCCCTGCTTTATACAATACAAAAGAGAAGCACAGACCACACTGACACACACTCTCAGAAATATACATAACTGTTGTTACACACACACAAATACACGTAACTATTGTCACACACACAAATACACACAACTATTGTCACACTCAAGTGCACATAACTATTGTTACACGCATAACTATTTTCACATACACATAACTATTGTCACACACACAAATACACAAAACTATTATAATACACACATAACTTTTGTCACATACACAAATACACATAACTATTGTCACACACACATAACTTTTATCACACACAAACACACATAAGTATTGTCACACACAAATACACATAACTATTGTCACAAACACAAATACACATAACTATTGTCACATGCACACACACACACACACACACACATAACTAGTCACACACAAATGCACATAATAATTGTTTCACACACACAACTTTTGTCACACACAAATACACATATCTATTGACACACACACACACAGACAGTTCTATACTTACCCATCGCAGCCATTTCAGTGTTCAACCAGATGGTGCCTGCGTTTTCCACACTGCAGGATGACTGAGGCCCCCTGGAAGCTGCCCATGTGCTGCCTGTTCTTTTTTATTTTTTTCCATGGACAGAATGACAGCCCAGGTGGTGCAGGGATGGCTCCTATAGATCCCTGATCCGCAGATGCTGCGGCTCCTGGATAGCAGTAGTAAATCAGAGATCTCTTCCTATGTGCAATGCTATTAAATAGTATTGCATATAGAAGATCATCTCTGGTGTACAGCTGCTTTCCAGGAGCCACACACCAGACATTAAACAAGATCGAGAGCCGCGTGTTGGCCACCCCTGCACTAGCCTGTGGAACGGATGAGAAACGCAGGTTTCTGCACTGTATAATATTTGCCATCCGGAAACATAGCATGTCTATACGCTTTGGAGGATACGTGGAATAGGCTGAATCCCTCTAATAGGAAGGATAAATATAACCTTGCTTTTGATTGTTACCATCTGCCTATTTAATATAAGATCCACTGAACTCTCCACTCTGTGTGCCTATAAAATATCACCTGTTTTGACAATAATCTCACCGTTGCCACATTTAGGGAAATATTTATTGGAAGCATTCTGTTTGCTAAAACTGGATGACTTAATGCTTATGTCCCCAGACAAATAAGATACAACGTTGTATAGGATAAGAACCATATGTCCTAACACTCAATGATTCCAGGCCCTATATATGGATAATGTGTTTTTTTTAATATTTAAATAGGGTAGGATATTGAAGATATCAGGTGCTTGATTTTAATCTGGCACCAATTGTTTACATATATTACATATAATAGAAGGAAAAAAAAGGGTGATGCGCTAGAAAATAACAGTGGATTCTCGACAGGTATACTAAAAATACAAAATATATTTATTAAGACCAAAAAACACAATTAGAAAAACTCAAATGGTAAAACAATACCATATAATGCAGCAGAGTGGTAATGGTAACAATTGCACAGTTATTAAGTTGCTTAATGTGAATGAATTGAGACAAATGTGTCTTATGGCTTCACTCAAAGACACTACAATAAGACCGATGGAGACAGAGTGTTGCCTCTAGATATAGCGAGGCCGTGGATTTGGGCATAAAAATTCAAAAAGTCTGTACAATATGGAGCCTATGAAGACTGTGGCCCAATAGATTTGAGCATGCAGGGAGGGAGATACGTTGTAATAAACAGTGCCGTCAATTGCACTGGAAGAACTCACGTGTCCCTTGGATATGAGACCGTCGGGTGATTTGAAGAGTGGTATCGCTGGCCGGAGTACAAGTTGGATATGAGACCGTCGGGTGATTTGTAGAGCGGTATCATGGACCGGTCTCAATTCATTCACATTAAGCAACATAATAACTGTGCAATTGTTACCATTACAACTCTGCTGCATTATATGGTATTGTTTTACCATTTGAGTTTTTCTAATTGTCTTTTTTGGTCTTAATAAATATATTTTGTATTTTTATTAATATACGTGTATATAGATTATTAATATACGTCTAGAGACAGCGCTAGTTCCTTTTTCTCTTTTTTTGGTAGTGTATTGGGGCTTAACAAACCCCTGATCCTGAAAATTGAAAGCTCCACAAATTGGTTTGTTTTTAATTTTTTCTAAGTATAAGAATGTGCAGTAGTATATTTACGCAATCTACGTACCAGTTAGGTATGTAGATTGCCTCCGTAAAGACCGCACAGAATAGTTTAAGAAAAAAGAAGCGTGCTCATGCCGCCTCGGGGAGTCCTTAGTAGTGGAGGGGAAAGGGATTTAGATTATCTGGGAAGGGGCGGCGAGGAGAAGCATTCTCTGTGCGTAGTTTCCTTCTTAAGAAGGAAACTACGCACATTTAGTTAGATATATAGATATATATATATCATTCTGCTTTGCGCCGGCATACGCATGCGCAGTAGCGTCCACACATTGTGACGCTACTGCGCATGTGCAGTGGTCGGGAGCGGAATTGCTCTCCTCCAAATGTCCCTTAACCTGCCCCAAGTGCCCAACCATCCTCCACATCTCTACCCTCACCATGCCCTCCTCTCTCCTATCCTCTCTAGCATAACCAAATTGCTCTCCTGCCCTGCTCCCCTGTCCAGGCTTTCCTTGGGCACTGCTGTCACTCACACACTTTCCCAGACACCTGGCGGGAGTCCTTGAAGCGCTGTGAAGCAGGAACCATCCTCCAGGAGCAGCGCAGCCACGGCCGACAGCAGCATCATGGATCGGTACACGTGTTCCAGGGGAACGGCACAACTCACACAATGGTCCCCGGGCCGCTCTCCTCCCACGGGCCTGCCCTCGACGCCTCATATCCGCCCCAGGAACTGCGTCACCACCATGCGCCTGGGGCTGGATTTATCGCTTCCTATAGAACCGCCGCCGCAGGTGACGACAGGGAGAAGGTATCTGGGTCCTGGCTCTTTGTGTCGCACGAGTCCCCGGCTGCCGCACATGGACCAGGCCGCATCCAACATGGTGGCAACCTGAGGGGAGGATAGCGGAGCGGAGGTGTCCCGGGCCAGGGGTTTCCCCTCAGGCGGATTTACAACCGCAGATAATGTACCTTGGGAATAATAAGTAAAATATCACATACACACACACACATACATATACATATATACACACACACACACACACACATAGCCATACATACACACACACACACACACATATATATATATACATATACACACACACATATACATACACACACAAAGGAAAGCGGCGGGCGGGAACGGAGGTGTCCCAGACCCTGGGTCTCCCCTCAGGCGGACTTACAACCGCAGATGATGACATGATGTACCTTGGGAAAAATAAATAAATAAAATATCACACACATATACATACACACAAACACACACACACACACAAACATACATATACACACACATTCACACACAGCGGCCACGCAGCGATATATCTGCGTGGTGTTGGTTGGTGATCTGGTTGATGAGTTATGGGGAGGACTGCAACGTTCCTACAAGGATACAGTATTTTGCACTGGGGCCGAGGACAATATACAGGATAACAAAGGTCTCTTCTGCAAATCCCTCATCAGCTTCTCCTGTGTTTCCTCATATTAACTGACACACCACGGCTGTTTCTAGGGGAGGTTTATGTTCCTGCTGTCATAATCTATATACAACAGAACAATGTCTGGCAATAGCTGCTAAATATACACAGACACCAGAAGAATACACCATCCAAATATACACAGATTACAGAAGAACACACTATCCAAATATACACAGATACCAGAAGAATGCACCAACCAAATACACACAGACAAAAGAGGAATGCACCAACCAAATATACACAGACACCAGAAGAATACACCAACCAAATATACACAGACACCAAAAGAATACACCAAATATACAAAGACACCAGAAGAATACACCAAATATTCACAGACTCCCAACAAAGCAAACAACTACAACACTAACAAAATGTACAGGAATATGAAATATACAAATATCTAATTATATATTTAAAAGCCATTCTGCTCCTCACGGTTATACACATGCGCAGTAGCGTCCACACCGTTGAGGCGCTACTGCATATGTGCAGTAGTCGGGAGCAGAACTGCTTTCCTCAAAATTCCCCCCAAGGTGCCCCACCAGTCACCGAACCCCTTCCCCCCAAGTGCCCCACCAGCCACGCGCTGCCCCACCAGTCACTTCCCTTCCCTGGTAAGAAGATCCAGCAAACAGGTTTAATCCGTTTATTCCAATGTTTCAGAGGTCATCCGCCTCTTTCATCAAGGACATAGATGAAGAAACAGTGACTGTAGACAATACATAAAGCCATGTGAATTAAACTACCCCACCAATGTGAAGTCCCCGGTCACCACACGTGTACCGCCGAGCACAGAAGCTGGGAAGCGAAAGAGAGGCAGTCGCCCCCTAGTAAACACTTGTATTGGCAGAAGCATTAGCTATCAGTGTCACTGCCGCTCTCCTGCAGCCAGCCAGTGATCGTAGATACTAAGGATTGCAAGGGGCGACTTAAAAACCACAAGGGGAAACCTACTGAAATAAAGTAATATACAGAGGCATATCCACACATCAATAATGAGTGGCCATATCGGTAACGGCAGAACAATAGCACAATCTGGCTAGTGATCAGGGATACTGAGGATCGAAAGGGGCAACTTGAAAGCCACAAGGGAAACTTCTATTAACATAAAGTAGCATACAGAGGCATATCAAAACATCAGGAGGCTGTTGTGCTGGTGCTATTATTATTTAAAGTCTGCATTACTATAAACAAGAGATCAACAGACAACTTAGTGATGAAACAACTTACATGAAACTGACGGGGGTTCCAACAGCGAATTACAAAAGGATACTGGATACAATACTTGAGGAAGCCAGTAGTTCTAAAACTATTCCTGAACAGATTGCCTTGGCACTAAAGACAAAATTTTGCAAATCACCAATTATATACACGTTGCCTAAGATGCATAAAGATCCTCTGCCAGGGGTTCCTTGACTCATCCTATTTCAGCCTTCCTAGATGTTTTCTTGCAGCCTTGTATACAAGCCTTGCCTACGTTTCTCTTAAGATTCAGGCGATCTGTTACATAAACTACAGTTATTTAATCTCAATGGTAAACAAGTATTGCTTTGTACTGTTGATGTGGTGTCACTCTACACCAGTATCCCACATGCCTCTGGGATTCAAGCTGTCTTAAGTTGTTCTCTTTATATTGGGCCAGATGTGGACCTATACATTAAACTACTGGACTTTACTTTGAGGTGTAATTACTTTATGTTTGACGGAGAATTTTTTATTCAAACCTCTGGTTGTGCGATGGGATCACCTGTAGCACCTTCTTTAGCTAATTGTTTTATGCATGGTGTGGAAAAGATTCTTTTCACCGAGAACTCCAGATGTAAGGAGAACTTGATATAGTATACGCGGTACATCGACGATATACTGTGGTTATGGGATCGAACTGAAGATTCCTTCAGAAGTTTTATGTCCATGGTGAACCAGATGGATAGGTTTATAAAATTTACTTTTGAGTGTGATAACAATAGAATTCATTATCTCGCCGTTAACTTTGAGATACACAGTGGGATTTTTGAAACCTCTATATTTGAGAAACCTACTGATAGGAATACGCTGCTGCTAGCATCTAGCCACCATCCACCTTCCCTAACATGTGGGCTGCCATATTCTTACTTGCTCCATGTCTGTAGAAATAACAGCAACTCGACAGAATGGAAAAGAAGTTCCTGGATAAGGGGGTACTGTCTCTCTGTACTATCACAAGCAAGGTGCAAGGCCCTGCAGATCCCAAGAGGACATCTTTTGGAACAGGGTAAGAACAGTGAACAGAAACAAGTATTACCATGGGTAACTCAGTTTAACCGTGCTAGCATCAATCAGGCTACGAAGGCTTTATGGCCTATTATCAGAAGTGACAAAACATTGCCAGCTCTCAATACATTATGGATAATGCCTTGCTATTAGAGGGGACATAATTTGAAAGATCTATTGATGAAAACGGACGTTTCATGTTTAAAAGCTCCAGCTACTACATTTCTTTCAAAGAGACCAGGATGCTACAAATGCCCCGATTGTATTACCTGCAGGCATATGGAGCCTGGGCGGACTTTTTTGACCCACACTCTGGGAGAAGTTATCGGATTTGCCATATACTGACTTGCACAACTAAATTAGTTGTGTATATGTTGACATCCCCTTGTGGCGCTTGCTATGTGGACAAAACTAGGAGGACTTTCAGAGTACCAACATTCATTGTCTGATCTTAGATGTAAGATCATAGATCACGTCCCCTCGAATTGAGAGGTGGTGATTGTGATGTTGCCTTATTGAGACTCGAATCCCGATGGAATTTTACCCTGGGGACTGTTAATCCTGGTAGTCTGAATGAGATGCTTACCTTACATTGTTTTTTGTAGATACTTGTTCGTTGGATCTTGATTTTGTATGGGTAGTCATTGTCCTTTAGTCATTATTAATAATTACTATTAGCAGTTTATGATTACTTCTTAGGTTTTGGTATTAGTTAAATTTGATATTATTTAATTACTTTTCCTTTTTTCACCTGTCTTTGTTGATATGTTTTTTGAAGTTTTCATACAGTTCTTACTGATTTGTTAGCCTTGTTTAAGTAGGTGTATTATGATGTTAACATGTATATTGGATGATTATCACTGCACTGTTAAGATGTGACATGCCAGAATGTGGCATTTTGGTTGTTCATGCTTAATTAGGTGCATCATAGTGTGAACCTGGATATTAGATGCTTTTCACTGCTCTGTGATGATGTGACAGGCCAGAATACATTATTGCTCTGTCACTATCGATATGGCCTCCTGATGTTTTGATATGCCTCTATTGGCTCTATTTACTATCATTAGCGCTTTTAGCGCTAATGATAGCAACCAGGCTCGCTGCGCCTCGCGGGGTATTTATTAATACTTACCCCTCCGGCGAGGTCCCACGACGGCCAGCGTGCCTTTCGCTGAAATCTTTGGGATATGGAGTCCCGGCGCATGCGCAGTAGATGCCTTTTGAGACTTTGAAAATGTAAAGTCTGAAAAGGCAAAATCACTGCACATACGCCGGGATAAGAGCTAGATGCGCGCCCGGACAGGTAAGGTCTCCAACATGTACCCCCCTCTTCCACCCCCTAATAACAGCTATTAGGGGGAGGAAAAGGGGTTTACATGGGGAGACCGCTGGAATACTTAGCCTAACGCCATCTTCAGATGGCGTTCTTTAACATGTCGGCGTGGATTGTTAAAATCTGTGCTGACACTTAGTAAATACCAGCACGCATTTATTAGAGCGGGACGGCAATCGGGAGGGTTAATGCGATCGTCGCCATGGTTTCCAGGGCGATGATAGCATTGTAAATAAGGAACAATTCGTTTTCATATGATAAAGCCCGTTTTCACATGAAAACGGGCTGTTTCATTTAAAAACAATGTTTGTAAATAGAGTCCTTTATGCTACTTTATGTTAATAGAAGTTTCCCCTTTCAATCCTCAGTATCCCTGATCACTAGCCAGATTGCGCTATTGTTCTGGTGTTACCGATATGGCCACCCATTATTGATTTGTGGATATGCCTCTGTATATTACTTTATTTCAATAGAAGTTTCCCCTTGTGGTTTTTAAGTCACTCTTTGCGATCCTCAGTATCTACAATCACTGGCTGGCCGCAGGAGAGCGGCAGCGGCACTGACAGTGAACGCTTCTGCCGGTACAAGTGTTTACTAGGGGACACGTTGCGTTTCCATAGTGACACTGACTGGCAGATCACAGCGGGGTGCCTGCGACTGCCTCTCTTTCGCTTCCCGGCTTCTGTGCTCGGCGGTACACGTGTGGTGACCAAGGGCTAAGTGGGATTGTTTTATTCACATGGCTTTATATATTGTGTGCAGTCACTGCTTCATCTATGTCCCTGATGAAACAGGCGGATGACCTCTGAAACGTTTGAATAAACGGATTAAACCTGTTTGCTGGATTTTCTGTCTGTGAGTGACATTTGTCATATTAACTTTGTATTTAATGTTTCCTGTTTGCACCCCAGCAAGTTTTTCATTAAATTGAAGCCTGAGTGCCGCTATAGGCTGCGTATTCAGACACAGCAACTTGTATGTACCAAAAGTTAAATTCTATAAGCACTAGATCCAATGTCCTATTGATATGAACTCTCGGGACAGGACTGCGTCTTCCCCTTAACAAACGTCCGGTTCTTGATCTGGGCAGTGAATGAATTGCTAAAACAGAGAAGAAAGAGGGCACTTCATAGACCAATAGCTCTTTATTTAAAACAGGTTAAATACTGGGCGCTTCTAATATTAAGCGTACCATATGGTATCTTTAAAACAAGGCATGTAACAAAGGCTGGTTGTTGAGTCTGGTTACCGTGTCACAGCGATACTTATTCCCAGTGTCCCAGGATAGACGGGAAAGTAGACTCCGGATCAGACAGCGTTCACCAACGTTAAGCTTGTGTAGAGTACAGAAGTAAGGCAAGCTCCATACCAACGCGTTTCGTCATTGAGCCTTAATCAGTGGAGCTGCATATCTGTCACTTCTTTTGGAGGTAATGTACGGATCACACACAAGTGGATCTGCAATGGGACCTATAGAAAATCTGACCATTCAACACTATGATTTCTGATAAAACAGTGAACCAAATGGTAATTATTAATTCACTGTGAGATTCAGTGCATATATAATTTTTTGTTGGATAATAGGAAAATGTATAATATATTGTAAAAAACAATATATAATTTTCTATATAAAATGACAACCGTATCTGTCTTGTTTGTTGTGATTAATTATCAACCATTATATAGTAAAGTCACAGGAACGCTTACAATAGAGAAGATATATTTAGACATAATCAATTGTTACATCTCAGACAAAATAATATCGCCTTCATAGGAGGAAAAAGGGTAGTGCTTTAACTGCATCAAATAATTTAAATTACATTTAGGTAGGAAACATAAGGGATATGTATAGGATAATAGATTAATAAAATAATCCATGACCATTGACCTAAGATAATTATAATAAGGAAGTCAAATCAAATCCTTCATTTAGGCCTTTTGGACTTAAGGTGTTAAGGGTTAAGATCCAAAAGGCCTCCCTCTGAGCTAATTTTAAGAGACGATCTTTGGCCCTTTTGTCTTGATGGACAATCTCAATAGCTTTAACCTTAAAGGAGTCGATTTTTGCATTATGATAGAGGTAAAAGTGTCTTAGGACACTGTGGTTCAGGACTTTGTTCAGAATGTTACGACAATGTTCCAACATTCTGATTTTGAATAGTCGCTTGGTTATACCCACGTATTTAAGTCCGCACCCACATTCAAGTAGGTATACCACAAATGTACTGTTACAATTAATACATTCTTTAATAAGATATTTTTCTGAATTATTTGCATCTGTAAAGGTTTTATTATCCTTATGTAGGCATTTAAAAAGTTTACAGTTGCCACAGGCAAAGCATCCACAAATTTTCGACCTATTGGGGGTTATTTCGCTATTTAGTAAACTGGGAGACACAGTATTCTTTATACTAATAGCTTTTCTAAAGTATATAGAAGGTCTTTCAGGAAGTAAACTCCCTAGAATTGGGACAAGTTGTAAAATCTTCCAATTTCTAGAGAGTATAGATTGAATTTCCCCCCTAGGCAATTGTAGGTTGTTACAAAAGTTGGCATTTCATTTATCTGGGTTTTCTTATTATTTTTATCCTTATATACTAAAAGAGAGTCTCTATTTAAATTCCTGGCTTTTTCACAACTAGATTCGATAAGATCTTCTGGATACTGACGTTTACAAAATTTTTCTTTAAAGTCATCTAAGGTATCAAGTTTATTAAGAGCAGAACAGTTCCTTAACCAAACAAATTGTGAATAAGGAATATTTCTTTTCTACTTGGATAAATGGCAGCTGTTGAACTGCAAGTAACCATTAGAATCTACTTCTTTAATATATGTAGAGGTAGGGATAACATTGTTGATAGTATAGTTATGAGCCTCCAATTTTAAATCTAAACATTCGATACAAGAACCGCCAAATTTGGCAGTGAATTGTAAGAAATTGGGAGAAACTCACCTTGAAAAAGAGTGCAGACGCACTTGAAACATGTTGGTGGCAAAGGGATAGAACCCCTTCGGCAGCTCTAGTAGTATTGTACCCCTTTATCTTCTCACCTTGCATCTGCACTATATAGGGCCCGTTATATTTGTGTTTGATGTACTAGTGTGCAATACATCTTTGAGGATAAGGGACATTAACCCCTTAGTGTGCAGGGGCTCTCCTCCAACAGGGGTAATAGAATAAGAAACCTATACAGTGAAAGAATTGAAGAGAATTGTTATTCATTTTTTATTGATTTTTATTAAATTTTTTACTGAGGAATAAAAGTTAATTTTTAAGAAAAAGTTTGATGAGAAATCTGTGGGATTAAAAAGAAAAAGAAACCTTTATGTGCAGCGATACAAAAATTTCAGACGTGAGTAGTCACTCGGCTGTGTAGATCGCCCAGGGTTAATGCAGTGCTGCATTTAGATCTTTTGTTTTCCGTTTTCATTCTGTTGGACCCATGATGGGATAACGGTACCGGAACCCTGGAGGAAAAGAAAAGGAGTGTATAAACGTACTATTTGAGAAGAGGAAAGTCACAAGAGAAGAACTGTATGAGTAAATACTAAGCTTTTTACTTACCATTGTGTTAGCGAGATCTGCACAAGGTTCTTCTCTTTTCCTTCCGGTTCTCCATGAGGGGTGTACGAAGGTGCAAGATCCAGGGACGAGGAACCTAGGAGAGGAGAGAAAAAGGATAGGATTTACTATATGCATACTACCAAGAGATAAAAAGAGTAAGTAGGACCAGTAATTGACTTGCTTACTGTGTATTACGGAGTCACACAGGGGATTCCCTGTTGTCGTTCTAATTTTTTGAAGGGGAGGAAATTAAATATAAGAACAGATTGGACCACTTTGTGATTAACAAGACTGTATTGAAAAAACTTCAGGAGGGAGAACGAATTTGAGGAATAAAAGACAGTATAGAGGACAGTATCCAGTAAATTACATCTCGCATTTCTAGCACCTGTGCTGAGTTTTGATTTTTTTTAACTGTGTAAAGTTCCCAAGGGTTAGCCTTTGGAGGGACATTGTACTTGGGGTTTATTTGGTGTACACCCCTTCACCTTTACAGGCAGCTGTAAAAGTGGAGCGCTAGGCAACACTTGTTTAATAAATTTACTGAATTGTAAGCCATAGGAATTATTATTCAATGAGGTCACAAACTCAAAAAACCTTTTTTACTACCGGCCCATACCATGAGGATATTGTCGATGTATCTACGATAATATTTTATTGGACTTTGGTCCAGGATGGTATAAATACATTCTTCCTCCCAGTCACCTATGTAAAGGTTTGCGAAACTGGGAGCAAAAATGGTCCCCATGGTGATAGTGGTAGTTTCTGTTAGCTCAGGATCACATGATAGCACTTTGTATAAAACCTTTAAACCTCAGGCATGAGGGATAGTTGTATATAGTGCTTGTACATCTATACTAGCCCAGTTATAAGAGTCAGCCCATTAAAAATTTTCTGGGGATTGAAGTACTTGGGTAGAGTCTTTCAAATAAGACGTTAATAGAGGAACATATTGTTTTATGTAACAATCAACAAATTCTGATATTCTAGCCATTATTGAGTCGATTCCCGACACAATTGGGCATCCAAGGTTTTCCACGATCCTTATGGATCTTGGGTAGAATATAGAATATAGTGATCCTAGGTGTTTTATTACATAAGTACTTAGATTCATCTTCACAAATACAATTATTGGATAAACCTTCATTCAGAAGTTTTATTAGGGATAATAAGCATTGTTCAGTTGGATCCCCTTCCAATCTTTTATATGAATTGATATAATTTAGTAACCTCAAAGATTCCGACACATATTTACACTGATCTAACACAACAATCCCCCCCCCCCCTTATCAACTTGTTTAATCACAATTGATGTGTTGATGTTAATTTCTTTAAAGAGTGTCTCTCTAGAGCACTTAAATTTAGGTTTGTATGGGGGACTGTATAATTAGGTTTAGAGAAGTCCTTCTTTACTGACTCCATAAATAATTCAATGTAACGCACTCTGGCCTCTAACGGATAAAATTTAGATTTGGGCCGGAATCCTGTAGAATTAATAGTCACTCTTGATCCTTAACTGTAGAGACATTTGGTTCCATTGCAGGATCCAGTCTCCATGTTCGTTTATGGTTAGTTTTAATAAAAAATAAAATGTTGTTTATTCGTGAGGTTACGAGCAAATTTCATAAGGTCAACCAATAACAAGTATTTAGAAGGAGCTCACGTAGGTGCGAATGATAAACCCCTTTGTAAGAGTTATAGGTCTGCATTAGTAAGTTCTACCTGAGACAGATTAAAAATTCCCCTAATTAGGTTAGCTGGCGACTCCTTATTTTCTTTTCTGCCCTTTTTTGCTCTTTTTCCTCTTCTGCAAGTTCAATCTATACTCTCTAGAAATTGGAAGATTTTACAACTTGACCCAATTCTAGGGAGTTTACTTCCCGAAAGACCTTCTATATACTTTAGAAAAACTATTAGTGTAAAGAATACTGTGTCTCCTAGTTTACTAAATAGTGAAATAACCCCCAAGAGGTCGGAAATTTGTGGATGCTTTGCCTGTGGCAACTGTAAAATTTGTAAATGCCTACATAAGGATAATGAAACCTTAACAGATGCAAATAATTCTGAAAAATATTATAAAAGGGCACAATAACTCACCACTGCCACGATGAACCCACCAGAACCCAGAAGTCGTTTGACAGCTGAGCTGTCAAGAAGCGTTGTCAGGGTGTTAGTCCTGACACGTCCAATCCCGAGTCAGCGTGTAGCCATAATGATGGGAGACGCCATGCTCCCCGCTCGTGGCGCTCTGCTGTATCTATCTATCTATCTATCTATCTATCTATCTATCTATCTATCTATCAACTCTCTGAATCCTGATGGGAATTATGGCTTTGCAGCGTTATTTAGGTGCCTAAGGAGGGATTTTTTAATCGACCTTGAAAGGGAAACTAGAGTAGAATAAAAGCCAGAACTCTGGACCCTGGGGGACATGGCTGATATATTTATGACACATGTGACATCATTTTTTGTTTTACAGTAGTGTTACTTTCAAAGCACCACCACCATATGTACAGTAAATAACAGGAGACACTATACCACAGATGTACCTATACTAGGTTCTGTCTAATATTATTTTGTGGCTTGTCCCCAACCTTTCATCATCACCACCTTCTCATAAGAACAACTACATTCGTTGAACATAGGTTCAGTTACCTCCTGCAGGCCCTGGACTATCCTTGTACAAGTGGCAGTTACTCCCTTATACCCATGTACATATATTCTCCCTTACTCATGATACGTATGTACCTGCCTGATAATAAACAAGTAACAGTAACAAGAATACACAAGGCCGCGCTTCTAATTAAATAAGGTGTACTCCACCACAAGTCTTCTCATCATCTCCAGCACGAGGACAAGGATCGGCGCCTCATCTACCTAGCACAGTGTTTCTCAAGCTCGGTCCTCAGGACCCCCTAACAGTGCATGTTTTCCAGGTCTCACTGCTGGAGAACAGGTGTTTTCATTACTAACTGACACATTTTAAAAGCTCCACAGGTGGTACTCATTATATCACTTTTGATTCTTTAAGGAAACCTAGAAAATATGGACAGTTAGGAGGTCCTGAGGACCAAGGTTGAGAAACACTGCCCTGGCAGGACCTCGGAAACCCAGGCTGCGGACCGCAGAAGGGACTTTATCTAGGACGCTGAGTTGTTCTGTTCTTCTGGTATGAGGGTAAGGGAATCGGAGGGGATAGTGTGTTTTTAGTGTTTTTTATGTCACTTTAGTGTATTTATGTTTGATTTATGTGTAAGCAATAAATTATTTAAACGTACTTCACTAGATTGTTTTTTCCTCCTTTTTCCTGGGTATAACTGGAAAAGATTGGAGCCACGGGAAAACACAAGACACCAGAGTATTTAAGAGTCAGTGATGCTACCTACCATTGTATAAATCTATATAGTTTTAAGATAGTTTTAAGTGTGCCATATTTATATCGCAGTAGTTTTTATTTATGGTGTAGCGCAGAACTGTTAGCAGTATTTTATATCATTTTATGACCACAAAGGGGATGATTGTAGATACCAATACACATATAACATGCATTAGACCCACCAAGTAGACTAGAGCCCAATATGTACAAATCACAAAACATTAAATAGAACAATACAATCCAATGTTCACATTAGGATTTACACAAATCAGAGCTTAATACAAACAAATGGATAGATAACAAGGAAAAACAAGTCAACTAATAAATAATATAATCCGACAGTACTGTTATATCTTATTTTTTAAACCCTTAATGGCCATAACCCCTATTTGTTTCTCAGTTTTGTATAAGGATTAGAATATCCTTATGTTTATCAAAAGCATGCTTACATTGTTCTACTTGGTTGGTCTTTACCATCTCTGATGCCTGCCTCTGATACCATATATTAACTACCCCTTTAGTGTAGTAATGTTTCCTCATATTGAAATTATAAAGAGTGGCCTTGTATCACACCTAAGTAAGTGTGTGTTTTTATGATTTTTCAAACTGCGCATTCCAAGAACCCAAATATAAGCATGTAAAACATAAGTGTAGCAAGACACTTAATGCAAATGAGCTCCACATGGACTACTAATGTACAGTATGGGCGTACCAATGCAGTTACGATAGATTCACAAGTAGGAGTGCCTTGCATAGCAAAACATATGCAAGGGAAAAGTTAAGGTAGCCCTTGACCACTTGTAAGTTGCTGAAGCCTGTCGTACTATATGAAAGTTTATGCGTCCACACACTGCACACAGCCATCAGCTGCTGCGTAATTTTAATCAATGCACGTATGGGTTGAATTAACATACATAAGGCTCGCCTACTTAAAGCTATGGTTTTCTGCTATTTTATAAAACAACAGTGTCAACAGTGTGAAGGTAGCCTTTTGTTTCACTTATTTGTTTTTATTTTCAATATAGGAATAATCTAACATTTTTTATTTCTTAAATTTGTTT
>WWET01000357.1:462877-495775 GCA_011038615.1 Limnodynastes dumerilii
ATTTGTTGCAACAGTATTATAGTTAAAAGGTGATGTTTCCCAGCTCAAGTCTAATTAGCAGTTTAAAAGTGAAGCTGATCAGGTATCTGTGTGCAATAAGTAAAAGCAAAGCATTCTCCCTGCATGTATAGAATAAAATTAACTTGACTCCCCCTGAAATCAACAGGGTTTTGCCCAGGTGTAACGTTAAGTTCTTATTTGCAGCCTCTGAATCAGGCCCAAAGTCTCAATTTTAAAGTGCAAAAAAGGATGAGGAGAAAATGCAGATACAGCAGATATGGTTACTTATCCAACTGAGAATGATACTTATGCAACTGAGTCAGAATGATGTCTCAGCGTGGGTCCAATGAGCTTCAATGGTGTATAGTGAGTCAGACACAGTCCTGTTTTAATCTGGGTGAGTCTTTCACTAATAGGTAATAACGTCCTCTCGGCCATGCCTTCTGCCGCCCTGTCTCCTATCCTTATATATTGGCTAAGAAGCACTGCAGCTAATTTTTTCTATATGATATAGTTTTTCATTACCAGAATCCTAATATACACCATATATAGTATAGTATGCACTCCTTGGAAAAAAAAAATAATAATGGACCAGAGTCAAAGATCCGTTTTTTAAAAGTATGCAATTATACGCACGCACGTAGCAAGCCAACGCCCATGACACTCCCCTCTCAAGGCCGTACAATCGTGGACTTATGCCTCCATAGACCACCTCTAACTTTACGTGTGTACTTACGTGCGTATATGTATGCCATACATGTTATTCAATGTAACCAAAGACTCATTTAAGTTGGGCCCTAATGGAGGGGGTTATAACCAAGGAGATTCACCATTTTTTGTTTATCACACACCCTGTCACCCCTATTTTTTATCACCTGCCCAAAGTACACAAGTCCCTCACTGCACCCCCGGGACGTCCTATTATTTCGGGTATAGGTTCACTCTCGTCCAATTTATCGGCCTTTGTTGATGTGCACCTTCAGAAACACGTAGTTAATCTTAGATCACATATTAAGGACACTACTCACTTTCTCAATCTTATTCGGGATATCAAATGGGAACCTAGCTTTGCTTTTCTTACACTTGATGTACAGGCACTATACACTCACATTCCACACTTAAATGGGGTAGAGGGTGTAGATTATTTTCTGACACAAGATTCAGATCTTAACGCCAATCTCAGGATTTTTCTTTTGGAGGGCATTCACTTTATATTAACACGGAACTATTTTCTTTATGGGGATCAGTTTTATTTACAGACCGTCGGTACCGTCATGGGCAGCAGGTTCGCCCGAGCTTTGCCAACCTTTATATGGGCATGTTTGAAGATCTCATGATTTGGCAGTATAAGTTTGGGACGAACCTGGTGCACTATGTGCGGTACATAGACGATATCTTTATAGTTTGGAGAGGGACACAGATGGAAGCTGATAAATTTATTTCCTTTTTAAACACTAATACTTTTAATTTGAGTTTCACATCCACATTTAATGCACACACGGTGAATTTCTTGGACATCACCCTCTCCACTAGTGGAGATAGGGTTGTTCCAAAGAACTACTCCAAACCCACGGATGCGTGTAATTTTTTACATTTTCGCAGTGCACATCACCGTCCGTGGGTTAGACATATACCCTATGGGCAATTAACCCGTATCCGGAGGAACTGTGAGGAAAATACAGAATTTAAGCTTCAAGCCGACAATCTACTCAAAGACTTTAAATATAGGGGTTACCCCGAAGAATTGCTACAAGCTTCATTACAGAGGGCTAATTGTCTGGACAGGTCAAAGCTCTTGGTTCCCAAGGATGGGAGATTTATGTCTAAGGTCAACGCTCATAAGGATGAGATATGTTATGTCACCAAATTTAACAATAGATCTAGGAAAATCAGGGAGGTTATTAATAATAATTTTTATTTACTAAAACAAGATGCAGTTTTGGCACCCCTTTTGGGGGATAAACCCCGTATAGTCTTTAGGAAAAATAGGAACTTGGGCAACTATTTGGCCCCCAGCCGAGTTTCGGTAGGCCCCAGTACTATCGGGAGGGTCCAAGATGGAGAAGTAGGGTGTTATAGGTGTGGAAAGAAAATTTGTCTAACGTGTAAACACATCCAATGTAGAGTTAAGTCTATTCAATCCCATTCTGGGGGGGTGGATTTTCCTATCCGTGAGTATATAAATTGCGAGAGTAATTATGTGATCTACGTACTGCAGTGCCCGTGCGGCCTGCAGTACGTAGGTAGAACGACAAGGAAACTAAAGGAACGGTTCCGGGAACACCGGAGAAACATTATTCAGGGACTCAGGACACACACACTCTATAAACATTTCACAGCGATTCACCATAATGATCCTCTCCTGGTTACCATCTGTGGAGTAGAACATATTAGGGAAACAGATAGGGGGGGAAATAGGTATACTAAGCTCTGCCAGAGAGAGGCCTTCTGGATGTTCAGGCTCCAGTCTCAATGACATGGTGGAGTTTAGGGATACGGGATATTAATCATTTAATTATTGGTTATTAGTTTATGTGCACTCTTACCCCTTCACTATCTTTATAAATTTCTGTTTCCTCCAGTTTATTCTGGATTCCTCTCTATTACTTTGTCTTCACTGGACCTACCGGTCAGGATTGATACAGTCTAGATATATCCGGTTATAATCGGAGTGAATAGATATTACTTTAGACCGCTGTATCACACTGCTTTTGTTGCTGATATGACTCAAGTAGTGAGATAGGCCTCATCACCAATATCAGTCCTACTATTTATATGTTAACCATCAGGATCATCCATGCAGTTGGATACGAGTGGATTCACCACCGTTGTTTTATTATTACCATCAAATATAGATCCTATTTACATAATCGGCTATCTAGTATTATGACAGACCAATATTGTTACTATACATATGTGCTTTAACTTACAGGGTCTTTATATTAGAGTATGGGTAGACTATACCCTTTTTTTCCTACCATCAAATATAGAGTGGATCAGATCGTATAAGACGATATATGTATTACACTCAAATATCACTAATGGCCTCGCCTGATCTTTTATGCCGCAGAAACACTATGTGGCTGGACAAGGGTTTATTATCACGGACCTATCCTTTCCATCAAATAGGGAAGCGATCGATACTTATGGTAGCACCATAGAGAGATTAATCTCTCATGATGTGCCATAATTATAAGCTAATGGGCACATAATCATGTGTAGTTCCTAGTTATAACGCAATTTGTTACGATTTTTGCAGATCTCTAGTATTTTATTTAAGATAAGAGAAGTCTCATACCCCTCATTATCATTATATAATAGTACGTGTATATTTATATACCAGAGTACGAGTGGATTATACACTGTCCTTTCAACATTGAGTATAGAGTGGAGTATAACGTGTATGGTCATACACGTATCATATCCAAGTATCATCAGTGGCCTTGCTCAATTTAATTTGATTCCTTATGTCGCAAAAACAACTTTTACATAATTGGATAAAAGTGAACCATTGCGGACCTGTCTCTTCCACCAAATAGAGAAATGATGGATACTTATGTCAACAACATAGAGACATTAATTCCTCAGGATGTGCCCGAATTGTAGCTAGAGGGCTAATAACTGTGTATAGTTCCTAGACACGCAATGTAAATGGTTACGATCCCTGTAGATTTCTAGTTATCCATGTAAAATAAGAGAATTTTCATACCTCTATATTTTTAATATGATTGATTGTCAACATGTATATGAACGCATTTAAATAGAATACCTTATAAGGGGAAGCATTTCTATGTAGTGTCATGAATATACATACCAATAGATTTATAATTATGATGTCGAGCAGTGAACATTGTATTATTATTGTTATTATTCATTATTTTTATTTTTTATTTTTTTGTGTAACCGCATAACGAACCAGGCTGTTTTATGCTTATGTAACATTTTATGCTATGAACATATGGCAATATGGGCCTGAGTTTTAACAATAAAACTTTATTAAAGGGTATGCAGGTTACAATCCTGGCATCAAATAATCAAAACAGCACTGCGCTGAGTGCTTCAGTACAGAATATGACACAATTAACATCCTTTAGATATAGTAACCCCGGAGAAGATGAAAATGTTACAAATTCAAGAGTAAGATGTAATGTGACAATTTAAGTAACCATCCCCGGAAACACACACAAAAAACAAAAAAGAAAGATTACAAAAATAAGGAATTTGATTAAGTATAGAACATCTATAACAAGTTAACAACCTTGACATCACAGGCATAAGTAAGCATAGCGTTGGGATATCACCATATATCCATGAAATGTATGTTTGTTTTAAGGAGTAGCAGGGGTATCATACGAGAGGCTTTGTGAGAGGTGTACCGTCCTTTCAGACTGCATCCATCTATCCCATATTTCGGTAAATTTAAGGGGGCATTTTCTGTGATGGTAAATCCACTTTTTAAGAGGCAAAGCGTAATTGACCGCATTTAGCCATTCCGAGAAAGTTGGGGGTCTATGAGAGAGCCAAGTCTTGGCAATCATCCTTTTAGCGTAAGAGACAGTCTCAATACAAAATATGTACTCATAATGAGAGTTAAAATTCTCGGGATCTGGAAGGAGGATACAACTCTTTGGGCAAAGTGGGATCGGAGAGCCCAGATGTTACTTTTCCTTAGGGATTGTAGCCACTTTCAGTGTGCAATATTTATTGGACTCCTATCACTATTTACATTGCTTAATCTGTGCACACCATAGGTGTGAGATTTTCAGCTGTGCATATTCTGATTGTTTTTATATATTGTCTTTTAAGGTTATCTTTTGTTCTTTTTGCAATTAAATATGGTTTTTTAATGTCACTGCTCGACATTTGCTTATACTGGTGAATTTCAATACTGGTGAATTTCATTCAATCTTTACAATTTTAGCCCAACTGTTGGGCATAGCGCTGTGGTCTCTTTTTTCTTTTTGGAATTTTTGTCTTTAGGGAGAGTGGGTAAGACTCTCCCCTCCAACAGCTGCTTATCATTTTTATTATTATATTTCTACCAACTTAGGTGACTTGTTCACCTTAAACAATAGTGCTTTTCGTTTAAATGCCTCCCCCCACCCTCTTGCACGTAAATTTTCAGGTACGTATTTCAACCCCGCCCCTTCGTACGTATGTCCCCAAGTGCAATTCACATGTCCGTGCCTATAGTACTTACGTGCGTATATTTAACATAACTTACGTAAATAAAGTTACTACGCATGCGCAGTTTATCCGATCCTAAAATTACGCATGCAACTCCACCTGAAAACGTATCTGTGAATATGGCCCAATGTGTCCAACTGATATATAAAATTCACTTATGGCAAAACTGTGTAGTTAAATCCATAAAATTATTAATTTGGGTAAAATGGCATGCAGAATTAAATAAATACAGATATATGATTAAATGCTATTATACCTTGCTTGCACTAATTGTCATTTTATGAGATGACCTATAGGGGGTCAGGCAATCCTGGGCAGACAGTCAGCACAAAATTCAGTATAAAATCAAAAAGCCCATGAAAGGACCTTCTAAAGATGTCTGTTAGACTTTGTTACAAAAGCTCCTGTGGTTTTCTACATAGTATTTTAAATAAAAAATAAAGAGGGCATGATACAGTATATAAGCTGATAATAGATCTCTATGTATACAAAAACTGTAGTGTAACCCCAAAAATACAGCTTATCAATATTCCTTACAGCAGCCTTACACTTAGGCCCATCTAAATAATGTAACAGGACACTACATTGTAGGGGCTGATACCTGGAAATGAGGAGCAAAATTCTAACGGAGATGTTAGTATAGCAGCCTGCAGGTTAGCCTGGCACTCTTTGTATAGCTGAAATTCAGTAGATCCCTCTGGCATCCACAACTCTGATCTTGTTATTATGTAATCCTAATAGAACATGTATATCAGCAATCTATACTGGCTGTTACTTCCCTGGAATCTCACTCTATGGTTCATTTATGTCAAGAGCACTGAACTTGTTTAACCTAGCAATAATGTGAAATACACCAAACTGCACTAAGACCCTAGTCAGATTGGTTTAAAGGATGTGGAGCGGAACTCAGTATTAATGGCAGCTAGATACTGATAAGGGGCAATGAGGGTTGTCCCCAATACTCTCTAGGTTCCTTCCATTGGGTATGACTTCTTAGTGGAAGATGATGCAAAGGAAAATTTTGACAATTTTTTAGTGGATGTGACCAAAAAACCATCCCCATCCCAAGAGACCTCCCCCTCCCCCAACTGGTGTCACTGGAGGAGGAACTTAGGGAGAAGAAGTGAAGTCACCACTAATATTGAGAGGATGAAAAACTGGGGAGACAAAGTCTCACCACCCTTAGGACTGATCAAAAGAAAAGAAAAGCCCAGAGAGCGAGGCCAGTGGGGAGGAACTAAGAATAGGTACAAAACAGAAACAAAAGCAGAAGAAACAGCACTGAAACAAGGCATTTTCAATTTGAGTAATAAATTACTTAATAAAACAGAAATAGAAATTCTTAATAAATCTTTGAATTTGTCTTGAGTCAACCCCTCGATAAGTTTGAAACATTCCTTGATCTCCTTAAATTTATAAGAAGGTAACAATACTACTGTTTGTGACAAATTTTAATTTGTCACAAATTTTAAAAAAGAAAGCTAATATATTCATTCCAGCGTCAAGCGAACATCATCCTAACTGGTTTAAGAATATTCCAAAAGGCCAATACCGCAAAATCAGAAGGAACTGCATGGACATCAAGGACTACAAAACCCAAGCTGCAGATTTAAAACAAAAATTTCTGGAAAAAGGCTACAATAAAGATCAAGTCAAAAAAGCATTAATATCTTGTCGGAATCTGAACAGCGAGTCCCAACTAGAAACTGATAGTAACAATGAAAAAGCCAGGTCCAATGAGGAGCTCCAACAAGTATCATTCATCGCCAACTACAACAGGAAGAATAAAATTCTTAAAAAAATTCTTAAACGTCAATACTTTTTAAGGACCCAGCACTAAAAAAGATATTACTGTCTAGACCTAAAGTGATCTATAGACGACCAGAAAAATCTAAAAAGTATAGTAGCTCCCTGTGCATTCCCTCCAAAAATGAAGTCCTCCCCAACTTGGCTAGGAGAACCTCAACCTGGATTTTTTTTATTGTACTAAATGTGTGAACTGCAAGAACTTGAATAAAAGAGACACTCAACCAATTACTGAGTTTAAGTCCAACACAATGGGGAAATTATTTAAGATCAGAGAAAGACTCACATGTGACAGCAAGGGCATTATCTATCTTTTACATTGTCCTTGTGGCCTTCAGTATGTAGGTTGCACGATTAGATGATTGAAAGCTAGAGTGGCTGAACATGTACGTGACATTAGAAATCAAATGTCCAATCAAGTGTACCTGGACATTTCTTGAAAGAACATCACCATGACCCTTAAACATTGAACTTTATCAGTATTAAAAAAGTATATAGTTGGAGTAGTTGGAGAGGAAGAGATTTCTTGGCAATAATAGCAAAAGATAAAACAAGATGGATATTTGATCTCCAAACCCTTGCTTCTAAGGGTCTAAACATCGATTTGGACTTTCCTTTTCCACTAATGTGTATCCTGTGGTTTCCCTCTTTATGTGCCTTATTCAGACTTAAGAAGGAGCTTGAAATTAAGGACCTGATTCACACATAAGAATCTTCTTAAAATAAGAACTTAAAGATACGCCTGGGAAAAACCATGTTGTTTTTGGGGGGAGTCAAGTTAATTGTATTCTTTGCATGCAGGAATACATCTTTGAATTGCTTACTGAAAACAGATACTGATCAGCGTTACTATTACACTGTTATTTAGACTTGGGCTGGGAAATATCACCTCTCAACACTAGTACTGTTTGCAACAGATGAAATATGACTCCCCTGCAATCAACATGGTTTAGCCCAGGTGTGACTTTAAGTTCTTATTTTAAGAAGATTCTTAACTATGAATCAGGTCCTAAGAGAGTAAAGTTACTCCTGGGCTAAACCATGTTTATTGCAGGAGAGTCATATTTTATCTGTTGCAAATAATATTAGAGTTGAGAGGGGATGTTTCCTATCCCAAGTCTAAATAACAGTGCAACAGTAAAGCTGGTCAGTATCTGTGTGCAGTAATCAATTCAAAGATATATTCCTGTATGCAAAGAATACAATTAACTTGACTCCCCCTGAAATCAACATGGTTTTGCCCAGATGTAACCTTCCTTTCTTAATTTCAAGCTCCTTCTGAATCAGGCCCTATGTGTTTCCATTACCTGCATTATCTTTTTCATTACATATACTTGTATATTTCACTCTTTCTCATCCTTGCCATCCATCCCCCTTCTTAGTTTTTACTTTGGATTGATTTATTTGGCATACACATTTTATCTCTATTCTCCCATGCACTTCTCTCTCCATCATTTTTTGTCCTTTTGCATTATGATCTTTCTTGTTTTGTTTATTTCAGATGTTAATTTTATTTTATTATTTTATTTCTGTTTATTTATTTTGTTATGCCTATTTTTTTTATTTTATTTTATTTTGATTTAATTTTAATTTTATTTCTATTCAGTTTTTTTCTTTCATTTTATTTTTATATGTATTTATTTTTATAAATTTTTAATACTTATTTTTTATTTTATATTATTTGTATTTTTTTCACTTTATATCTATTTGTTAATTTCATACCACTTTATCTCATTTATTCACTTTATATATATCCCATTTCATTTATATGTCTATATGTTCTATTCATCTTTATTTTTGCTTTTTCCTCTTATCTGCACTTTATTTCCATTCTTGATTTTACCGCGGGGCAAGTCAGCTTTACTATACTGAAGCGGCAACTATGCCTATGCCTAGGAGCCATGCATACAACAGGAAGCCTCCAATTAACTTTCCTATCAACCTCAATTAAAGAGCGTTTTAATAAGCACTGCAGCTTCTGATTCTCATCATGGACCAGAACTGTTTCCCTGATGAAGCCCAGTTATAAATGAAATGTGTACGATCAGTCCACATATAGGACCGTATTCAGACTTCCGTCGGCGATCGGGCTGAAAATATACACAACTAAGTGGCAGGTCGGAGCAGGTTACACCCACCAGAAAAAATAGTCACTCCCCTTGCAACCTCCGGCCGGACCTAAACTTACACCTGCATTGACTTGCCCTATCTGGCCGCACTCACTTCCGGCCTTATGTGTATTAGTTGTTATATTTACGGCCCTAACCCACTTTCCCTCATTTCAATGCCTCCCCCCGCCCATTTCTATGCAAATCTTTAGGAGCGTATATTTCCGCCGCACATAGGGTCGGATTCTTCCCCACCCGATTCACAAGTCTGACCCTTAGCTATTTCCGACCTTAACTTCAACGTAGACTGCGTATCACTATTACTACGCATGCGCAGTTGCTGCAAAATCGATCCGATCCTAAATACACGCACAGCCCATAGAGAGCTCTCTCCAGCATTAGTGAGAACTTTTTCACGAATAGTAGGATTTACAATTTTTCTAACTGCCTGGGCCGAGAGTGTGCACACTCACTATCCTGGACATGGGGAGGAAGCACTACATGAAGCTATATAGCGGCGCTCACTAAGATGTACTAGGAAACATCTATTATCCCCAGCACCGAGTCAGGAGATAGACTGTAAGGAGGATACAGAACCCCAGCCCAGCAGCTGCAGCCAGAGCTGTCTTAACAGTATTGTGGGCCCTGGGCAAAATCAAATCATTGGGGCCCCTACCAACAAATTTACAGGAATAAAAATGCCCCTACCTATCCAGCCATCCCAACTGATGCACCGTGCCACACTCTTCCTGTTCCTGGATGCTACCAGTCCTTAATGAAGGGGGCTTCATTGTATTTACTTGACAGATGTGGAGTCTCTCCTTGGATCTTGGCATCATTTTGCTTGACCCGAAGTGCAGTCACTCACTGGCAGCTGTACTCTGTATTGTGTGTCATCTCCCTTGGTTCAGCTGGACTCCTCTCCAGTGTTGCCAAGGTATCTATATAGAGATAGATATATAGCTTTTTATATATACACTGTATTCACACTTCACTCATACATCTCTCTCCAGCTCACACTCCATTCACCACTGGTGTAGACAGCATCTTTTACTAACATAGTCTGGGATAACAGCAGACTTAGATTTTTGGTCAGAAGCTGCCCCCTGCACCTTTGGGTTCTATCACAGGTTCTTGCGAAATTTATACTAAATTGGACTTACTTGCGCTGGTGAACCAAACCCCTTCATTTTCCATTTATATCACTTCACCAATACATCTCCCTCCAGCTCTCACTCCATTCGCACCTATCTTTCCAGCTCACACTCTATTCATCCCTTTATCTTCAGCTCATACTCTATTCACACCTCTCTCTCCCCGCTCACACTCTATTGATCCCTCTCAACACTGATCACGCTCCTGTCTGAGCATAATTACACTTGTTTACACTGGCTGAAGTTAGGGCAGTCTTAAGCCGGCGTAACTGAGTGTAACTATGCTCAGATAGGGCGAGTGTCAGTGGGAGTGCACCAGAGCTACGCTGGCCATACTTACGGACAGCAGCCCAGCGTAGCTCTGGATCTGGCCCATCGACACCCTCCACAAGGAGGGAAAGCCTCAAAAGGAAATTGCAAAAGAAGTTGGCTGTTCTCAAAGTGCTGTATCAAAGCACATTAATAGAAAGTTAAGTGGAAGGGCAAAGTGTGGAAGAAAAAGGTGTACAAGCAGCAGGGATGATCGCAGCCTGGAGAGGATTGTTATGGAAAGGCCATTCAAAAGTGTGGGGGAGCTGCACAAGGAGTGGAGTGAAGCTGGAGTTAGTGCATCAAGAGCCACCACACACAGACGGATACTGGACATGGGCTTCAAATGTTGTATTCCTCTTGTCAAGCTGCTCTTGAACCACAAACAACGTCAGAAGCATATTACCTGGGCTAAAGAAAGAAAGAACTGGTCTGTTGCTCAGTGGTCTAAAGTCCTCTTTTCTGATGAGAGCAAATTTTGCATCTCATTTGGAAACCAAGGTCCCAGAGTCTGGAGGAAGAATGGAGAGGCACACAATCCAAGATGATTATGTTACACGCTGCATATGGCAGCAGCGTGTAATTGTGTCTCTGTGCCTTAGTAGGAATTCTGGTCCTGGTTTCCCCTGCAGCATTCCTCCTTGCTAGAGAACCTGCCTAATAAACTTGCAGCTGGGATTCCCTAGCTGTTCAATCAGCAGCCAATGGAGATGTGGCTGTCCCTTTAAATTCCTGTCACCTGATTGCCTCTCTGCCAGTCATAGCTTTCAGCTTCTAGCTTCAGCGTCTCTGTCTGTCCTGCCTACTGTTTGTGATTCCTGGGTTTTGCTATTCGTGTGTTTGCCTTCCAGTCTCCTTCTGTGTTCTTTCTGCAGCCCAGCCTTCCCTCACCTGCCTGCCTTCTGTCCTCCCTTCCTGGTTGTGTGCGGTTCAGTGTGAGTACCCTGTCTGTTGGTTCTCAGCTTTTTCTGTCTGCTGTTTTCCAGTTTGTTTGTCTGTGCAGTCTCTCTGCATATCACTGTTGTAGATTTCATCATCATCTCCAGTGTGTCTGTCTGTGCAGTCTCTCTGCCTATCACTGTTGCAGATTCTACCATTCATCTCCAGTGTGTCTCTCTGTGCAGTGTCTCTGCATATCACTGTTGCAGATTGTACTGCCTTGCCTTCAGCCTTGCCTGTCTGCTTTTAACCTTTGTCTGTCTGTGTAGTCTATCTGCACAATCTGTATCCAAGTCCTATATTGGTTCTGTGCCACCCACCTCTGTTAGTCTGGCCTTTCCATGCTTCCTCTCTCCTACGAGTCTGGTTCTGGGGACTGCGACCTGTTGTTTGAGTGCAGCCAAGTCCAACCCCACCATCAGGGGCTCTGGGGAACACCACCTGACAACATAGACTCCACGCCCTAAACCTTTCGTGTAACATTATGACCGACCAATATACAGATATGCCAGACTTAAAGCAGACCACACAGTGGACCTCAATGAACCAGTCCGCTCTGGCCTGCCTGGGACTAGTATGAACCTGTTAGCAGCATCTCCATCTGGTCTTGAAGTCCAACTCCTTCAGTCACTCCACAGTGAAGTCCTGCTGCTCCGGTTCCAGTTAATTAGACAGGTTCCCTAGCAAGGAGGACTGCTGCAGGGGAAACCAGGACCGGAATTCCTACTAAGGCACAGATATATAATTACACGCTGTTGCCATATGCAGCGTATAACAGATTGAAGTCCAGTGTGAAGTTTCCACAGTCTGTGTTTTGAAGTCCAGTCCGGTGTTGCCACGGTCTGTGTTGATTTGAGGAGCCATGTCATCTACTGCTGTTGGTCCACTGTGCTTTATTATGTCCAGAGTCAATGCAGCCGTCTACCAGGATATTTTAGAGCACTTCATGCTTCCTTCAGCAGACAAGCTTTATGGAGATGGTGACTTCATTTTCCAGCAAAACTTGACACCTGCACACACTGCCAAAGGAACCAAAACCTAGTTCAATAATCGTGGGATTACTGTGCTGGATTGGGCAGCAAACTCGCCAGACCTGAACCCCATAAAGAATCTATGGGGCATTGCCAAGAGAAAGATGATAGACATGAGACCGAACAATGCAGAAGAGCTGAAGGCCGCTATTGAAGCAACCTGGTCTTCAATAACACCTCAGCAGTGCCACAGGCTGATAGCATCCATGCCATGCCATTGAGGCAGTAATTCGTACAAAAGGGGCCCAAACCAAGTACTGAGTACACATGCATGATTATACGTTTCAGAGGGCTGACATTTCTGTATTTAAAAACCTTTTTTTATTTATTTCATGTAATATTCTAATTTTGTGAGATTTTGATTTTGGGGTTTTCATAAGCTGTAAGCCATAATCATCAAAATTAAAACAAATAAAGCCTTGATATATCTCACTTTGCATGTAATGAGTCTATATAATATATTAGTTTCACCTTTTAAGCTGAATTACTGAAATAAATGAACTTTTGCACAATATTCTAAGTTTCACCTGTATACCTCTCTAGCTCACACTTTATTCAAGGGAGCCTCTAACTGACCCTGCCTGAAAGAACCATTCTTAACGTCAAGGTGCAGTGTCCAGAATCAATGAGAAAGCGCAGGAGTCGGGAGCAGTGTGTCAGCGTAAACACCGACACGTGTTTCGCATGAGTTGCTTTTTCAAGATTGAATAATACATTTTTACTTAATCAGAACGAACAAAACTTTAATCAGAACTCTGAAAATCAGTAAACAGTACATTGCTGAAAGACAAGTTCCCTTTTATTGGGAGTTTAAATGCTACTCTAATGATCTCACATTGCTGTGGATCTCAGCCACCAGCTTGCACCCTGTAGCTTGTGCAAATGATTAGGTTGAAATTGTGCACATTTATGTAAAAGTTCTTGTTTGAATTTGGCTTATTTGTGGAACATAATGTTGCATGTCTGTTTGAACCCAGATCTGAGTCTTTATCAGCTTTGAACCTGTATGGTGATTTTTTTGTTTTAACTTTTTTTTTCTACTTTTGGATATATGTATGACTAAATAGCTCAAATGATTTGCCAGTCATTTTGGCTGAAGCTGGTTCCTGTCTGTATATGGATGGGAAGAGGTCGAATGCTAATCATGTGCTGCAAAAGTTGGTTAGGGAGGGCTTACATCACCTCAGGGGAGGGTGTAAGTCATAGGCTCAGGTCATTTTTTGCAGTGATAAAAATCTGTGCATAAAAAACTATTAAACATATTTTTATTTATTTTTTTTTATATGCTAGCATAGCAGTGGCATACCGCTACTATGTGGAAAAAAAAGTATTTAAATGAGTTTGTAAATGCTGCAAATGCAAGCATTAAAACAACCTGGATAATATTAAAGACTAGCGCTCAGTACCACACTGTGTATGTGTAGGAATGAGCAGCTGTAAGCTTATAGTGTCCCAAGGCGTTACTCACATAAATATATTGGTTAAAAGGTAGTTTACAGCGTTCTAACATTCAGCGCTGCAATTTCCCTTTGTTCAATAACATAAGTTCAATGCAACCTAACCACAGTATAAGTCTCTGGGAGTAATCAGTCAATTATATCTCTATCCCAGATGGTCCTTAATGTTAAAGTGGTGGTAAATAGTGAATGAGAGAGATAAAGCAACAAATAGTGCAATGTCATAAGATACATGGAGATTGTTAGGTATAAATGCACTCACATAACTCCACTTGTATACTGGCACGTAGTAAGTGTCTTGCTGCGAGAATTGGAGAGTGTTGCTCTTACTGGCGTTGTCTTCCTCCATTGATTGTGTGGAGTAGGGAGAGATAGAGAGAGATATAGGGATCTATTTACTAAGAATGCCTGAACGTAGCTCAGGCAAGTTCGAATTTGCTCTCTGAGAACTTCTGAGCTACGTTCAGGCTATTTACTAATACTCACCCTCTGCTGGCTGTCCCGCGATGACATCTGAACTATCTTCTGTCATCGCGGGCTTTCTTCGTGTGTCTGGAAAGTCTGCACATGCGCAGTGGCTCTCTGCTGGGACTTTGTTAAAAAAAAATGAAGTCCCAGCAGGGGAAGTACTGCGTATGTGCAGGCTCTCCATGTCGGGACCGGCACCTGCGGGCAGACGCGTCTTCGGTCCGGTAAGTATTTAAAGCTATTTTATTGTGTTTTTTTTTTTTTTGTTGTTTTTTTAATTGTTTTTTAATTTTCAAAAACGAGGAAACATCACCTCTCATCTCTAATACTGTTTGCAACAGATGAAATATGACTCCCCTGCAATCAACATGGTTTAGCCCAGGAGTAACTTTCCTCTCTTATTTTCATTCTCTGCATCAGGTCCAGAGAGAGTTAGTAATGTTACTTTATAGGTTATTGGTCCGGCCTCACTTTGAATAGTGTGGGCTCTATTTACTAAGAATGCATGAACGTAGCTCAGCCACGTTCGAATTGTCTCTGTGAACTTCTGAGCTACTTTTATACTATTTTACTAATACTCACCCTCTGCTGGCTGTCCCGCGATGACATCTGAGCTTTCTTCAGTCATCGCGGGCTTTCTTCCTGTGTCTGAAAGGTCTGCACATGCTCAGTGGCTCTCTGCTGGGACTGTAAAAAAAATGAAGTCCCAGCATGAGAAGCACTGCGCATGTGCAGGCTCTCCATGTCTGGACCGGCACCTGCGGGCAGACGCGTCTTCGGTCCGGTAAGTATGTAAAGCTATTTTGTTGTGTTCTTTAATTTCTATTGTTTTTTTAAATTGTTTTTTAATTTTTAAAAAGAAAAAATTTATTTACATCTTTTTAAGACGTTATTTACTTATATTCCAGCAGTCTACCTATACATATACCCCTTTTTCACCCCCTATTAACAGCTATTAGGGGGAGAAAAAGGGGGTTTTATGGGGAGATTGCTGAAGAGAAGTCTGAACGCCAGTCTGAAATGGCGTTATTTTAACTCTCAGAGCAAAGTATAAAACTCCGCTCTGAGGGTTAGTAAATAGCCAGCCCCATTGAAAACAACAGGTGAAGTTTTACCGCATGGACATGGAAACTGGTGATTTCCATGGAGGTGCAGCTGTTGTAAATAGCAAAAAGTTCATTTTTGGAGTTATAACTTCATAACTCCAAAAATTAACTTTTTAAAGCTTTAGTAAATAGAGCTGATAGTGTGATACCGTTATTAGTGAGGGGCAAGCCACATTGTTTGCACTCAAGTCATTCCACTTGGTGTTTGGCGCATAACGTGTGTCCTGCCATCCAGCCGTTCTGTACACTGCAGTCTGGATATCGCGGTCCCAGAGTGTTGGAGCCAAGGGGGCAGGTGCTCGGTGGTTTTGGCTCTTCCTCTGTTGGGTCAGCAAGGTTCCCACCCTGCTGGTCCTTCAGGGGTCTGGTGTTAACTGCCATCGTTCTCCTCAGCTGACGTTCTCTCGGTGGCCCGATGTGTACTGTGGTTACTGTTGCTAGGGACGCGATCCGGTGTGTTCCTGCAGTGCAGGGATGTCCTCAGGTGCACGCTCTCTGCTCTTGCCAACCTGAAAGTTGGTGCAGGGGTTTTGTGATAGAAAAGGCTCCCTTCTCAGGTGTATAAATAAAAAAAAATGTTTTATTCAAACAATAAAGTTGTATAAATATATCCCAATGTGTTTCATCACTGTTCAATGTGACTTCATCAGGGGTAATTGGTGGGATGATAAGGGTGGTGGTTTATATGTTCCTGTCCCTTCTGATTGGATATTGGTCATGATGGGGAGGGTAACACTTTGATTGTCAGAAAGCATACGTGTTGATATAAACAAACTGATGCAGAGTAATATTTACATAAAATAAGGATTAGAAATATTGTTACAGAAGTGATAAATCAATAACGCTTGTTGAAACAGTTTATAGATACAATGTAGCATAGAAATGAATGCAATGAAAGCTAAAATGGGTTTCTAATGGATGATAGGACTATAATGGTTAAACTAATCAACTGGTGAAAATAAAAAAAAAACTAATTGCAAAGGTTGTGTTACGGGATTGGGTGGACCGTGGCTCAGGACAGAACTGTAATGTTACATTCTTGAGATATAATGTCTAAGTACAAAATGGTATTGAAGTAACGGTAGCTGATAGACAATATAATATATGATGGAACACAGTCGTTTATCAAACTTTGATTGATATATAGAGATCGATAAGGGATTGACAAGTTGCAAGATTTCAGTTATAGAGTAGGTTGTATGTCCATGTCTATGTTGAGGCCTTTAGGTTGAAGGGTCTTGAGGGGGAATATCCATTTTAATTCAGCTCTGCTCTGCTATATCAAAAAAGGATATGAGGCCCACAGTGTGTCTCAGCACTTCAATCCACATCACAACAAGGATCCAAAGGGCTTGAAATTCTAAGCCATTGAGCAAGTCAGGATAGACTGGAGGGGTGGAGATATAATTCAGCAGATAAGCAGAGCTGAAACCTTTAGAATCATTCAAATCAAATATCACAAATGAGCAGTACAGAATAAAGGGAACACTAACCTGTCATTTAAAAAATATAGTCTATCTACATGAATGTCCGTATGGACTGCAATACGTGGGCCGTACCATTAGAATTTTAAAAACTAGAACTTCGGAACATATAAGAAATATCAAAAAAGGATATGAGGGCCACAGTGTGTCCCAGCACTTCATTCCACATCACAACAAGGATCTGAAGGGCTTGAAATTCCAAGCCATTGAGCAAGTCAGGATAGACTGGAGGGGAAGGAGATATAATTCAGCAGATAAGCAGAGCTGAATTAAAATGGATATTCTCCCTCAAGACACTTCGACCTAAAGGCCTCAACATAGACATGGATATACAACCCACTCTATAATTGAAATCTTGCAACTTGTCAATCACTTATCGATTTCTATATAAATCACAATTTGATAAACGGATTTTACACATTATATTGTCATTATATTGTCTATTAGCTACCATTACTTCAATATCATTTTGTACTTAAACATTATGGGCCGGATTCACACCACCGGACGCATGCGCAGTATCAAATATCGGTAAACACCGGGTGTATATGCAATACGTCCGGTGGTGTGAAACCGGCCCTATATCTCATGAATGTACCATTACAGTTCTATTCTCAGCCACGGTCCACCCAATCCCGTAACACAACCTTTGCAATTAGTTTATTTTGATTTTCACAAGTTGATTAGTTTAACCATTATAGTCCTATCATCCATTAGAAACCCATTTAAGCTTTCATTGCATTCATTTCTACGCTACATTGTATCCATAAACTGTTTCAACAAGCGTTTATTGGTTTATCACTTCTGTAACAATATGTATGCTTTCTGTCAATCTAAGTGTTATCCTACCCATCATGACCGATATCCAATCAGAAGGGACAGGAACATATAAACCACCATCCTTATCATCCCACCAATTACCCCTGATGAAGTCACTTTGAACAGTGATGAAACGCGTTGAAATAACTATACATTATTGTTTGAATAAAACATTTATTTTATTTATACACCTGAGAAGGGAGCCTTTTCTATCACAAAACCCCTGCACCAACTCGCAGGTCGCAAAGATCAGAGAGCGCGCGCCTGAGGACATCCCTGCACAGGCCAGATCGTGCCCCTAGCAACAGTAACCACAGTAAACATTGGGCTACTGAGAGAACGTCAGCTGAGGTGGATGACGGCGGTTAACATCAGACCCCTGAAGGATTAGCAGGGTGGGAACCTTGCTGACCCAACAGAGAAAGAGCCAAAACACCGAGCACCTGTCTCCTGGGCTCCAACACACTGGGACCGCGATATCCAGACTGCAGTGTACAGAACGGCTGGCCAGCAGGACATCCGTTAAGCACCAAACCTCAAGTGGAATGACGTGAGTGCACACAGTGTGGCTTGCCCCTCACTAATAACGGTATCACACTATATCTCTCTCTATCTCTGCCTACTCCACACAATCAACGGAGGAAGACGACGCCAGTTAGAGTAACACTCTCCAATTCTCGCAGCAAGACACTTAATACGTGCCAGTATACAAGTGGAGTAATGTGAGTGCATTTATATCTAACTATCTCCACCACGTATCTTATGATATTTCTTTCTCCAAAGGCTCCTGTCCAAACGCTCCTGTGCGAGCGTATTTTCCCTTGCTTAGGCCCGCTGAAGTTAGGGTAGCCTTCAGCCGATGTAAGCGAGGGAAAATACGCTTGCACATGGGGGAGTGTCGGGGGGAGTGCACGCCGATACGCTGTGCCTTACTAAGCACAGTGCATCGGCGTAGGTCTGGATCAGACCCAAAGTCTCTAGGTTCGTAGTAACATACGCAGAAATGGGCGTTCTGTGAATAAGTAAATAGGCCGATACGCAGATATGGGTGAAAGGAGGCATTTTAATGACCATTGAAATGCGAAACTACAGTTAAGTGCCCTATGGCACTCATCAGTAATATAAGAACCAGAAAACCGGGGGCGTGCCGAGGTGTCTTAAGTCTGAATCAGGCCCATTATTATTTTATTTATTTATTTATTACTTTGAAAGAACCTGACAAATTAAAGACTTGATTCAATTATTTTTGCACAAAAGGGTATGTCTTAATACACAAGCAACGGTTTTTATAGTTAAGACTGTTTATTAGGAAACACAGGACAAGCTAAAAGGCTAAGAAAAATTATATTTTATGTCCTAGCAAAAAATATTAGTTTACTGAATGGAGGCAAAGACAGTAAGGAGAAGTACCGGCTTGCATGTTTGCCTTATAAATGCATAGCTATATCTAATGCAAAGCATTTCATTAATGCAGAGTGACAGCTCTTTGGAGCTGATATAGAGCTGCATGTCCTATTTTCCCTTGCTTAGGCCCGCTGAAGTTAGGGTAGCCTTCAGCCGATGTAAGCGAGGGAAAATACGCTCGCACAGGGGGAGTGTCGGGAGAGAGGGAACGCCGATACGCTGTGCTTTACTAAGCACAGCGCATCGTCGTAGTTCTGGATCAGGCCCATTATATCAATATATATATATATTATGTATATATATCTACATCAATCCTACTATCATGGATTGGAGCGCTGAGAACTACCTTTTAACCATTAAAACAACCTATTGAAGGGCTGGATTCAGAGTTTTTAGCAGATCCGTAATGCTGATCCGCTCTTCGTCCTATACAGAGCTGCGTGTTTCAGCCGAATAGCCTGTAAAAAAAAAAATTACCTTCTGTTAAAGTACCCGCATTCAGAGCCATACAAGCACCAGAAGTGGGTTACAGAGCAGGCTTTTTTTTATTTATTTTCTTTTTTATAATTAAACTTTAAAATCTATTTTCCCTCTCCCGCTAATATAAATAAAAGCTCAATTAAAGGGCATGCTGATGCTTGTAGTGCTACAGACACCAGAATGCCCAAGGATGCCAGTGCATGCTTCCAAGACATCCTGGCTCTAAGTACATTTCTACTGTCAATGGGTTATAGTTAGTCCCTCGGTATCTAGGGGAGGAATTTACATGCCATGGTAGGCAATGGATGATTTTTTGTAACATGGTTTTTTTAACATATTATTTTTCTGTATTTTTTTTTTTTTTTACTTTTTATGCAACCGGTGTCCCCTGTGATGGTGTAAGCGTTTGGCGGATGCACAGGCACAGCACACCACTATTGTGGATATTTAAATGAGAAATACACCCCTTTTCTCTTTTAAATATCATTGTGAGCATGTTGTGAGCATGCGCAGTGCTCATTTTGACTATGGAAGCACAGCTCTGAATCTTCCCATAAATGCATAGTTAACCAGCAGAGCCCGCTGCTATACAAGCTGCAGCCTCTGATCATATGAATCCCCCTGTGGGGATGACACGTCTGCCCCCTTTTGCTAAATCCAATTCAGAGTTGCATGTTTTGTGGAATAGGACGTTCAACACTTGCATATTCCACTTGCCCATAAAACTCTAAATCAGGTCCTATGGGATTAAAGACAGAATTACAGTAGTTAATAAGTTAAATAGTTATATACATAAAATTAAGGATGAATTAGTTAATAAGTTAACCAACTGATAAATTAGTTGTTTAATTAACTACATACTACATCTACAATAGCTTTTAAAATAGTCAACGATAAATCTAATCCTCCTCATTGTTTTGATTGCCATCTACTGGTCATTTCATATATTGCAAGTTTGAAAATATAGGATATAAAAAGGAGTCATAGAAGTCATTCATCAGAGGGACCCAGAAGAGAAAGGACCATCCCACAAGCAATGAAGAAATCATAACCGTGAGTATTAGTAATATGTCAAATGTTTATTGTTATGTTTATTAAGGTGAATACATATTATTACTATTATAATACCGAAGTACAATTTTTATGTTCTCTGGAGGCACGTTATTTTTATAATCACAGGCATGGGAAACATTTAAATTAAGCATGGTTTATGCCCGCGTTTAAGGGCACCTCATAAAATTTAAACCTAGAAATAATTGACACAACACAGAGTTAAGGGGAAAAATTATAACATGATTTATTTATTTGGTTATTATTTATTGAAGGGCCAAATATTAATGAATGATTATATACATTGATGGGGCTATACCAAGCACAAAGTAACAACAAATAAAACAACCAGATTCTCTCCAAATCCTCAGTGTTCCACCCGCATAGTAACTGGATGAAAGGGCTAATGCTGCCCGCCCCGAGCACACCTCAGCGACCACTAAACTAAACGGCCTTCCGTAAAACAGTTACCATTTGGGTGCCAAACAACACAGCATATGCTTGCTAATGCAATCGCCACCAACCGGAGCTCGAAATCCATCCCTTCCGCTGACAAATGAACCCCGTCTGGCCTATACAAATGGACCCTGTTGTATTTTATCTCAGGATGTGCTATAACATGACCATTTAGGAGCAAAACTTTGTCGGCCCAATTGATCTTCCACCTGATGTTGTCTATAGCACGACCATTGGTGGAGTACTGCTAAACACGACGGGTAACTATATCCGACCACAAAATATGCAGCCCTGGCCAACGTTCAAGTAACTGAAGGAGGTCATGGGAAATTCTCCAAATTAGCTCTAGACCTCTACAAGGTCTTTACACCCCAGATGTATCACTAAGACCTCTGGTACACCATGCATCATTCAAGTCCACAACAACCTGTGACCAAAAGGATGACCATATCATGCCTCTAAATCCAACCCATCTAACATCCATATTATCAGGGAAAACTATGGGGTGGGATAGAAGATGTCCTGCTGCCCAGTAAACGAAGGAATGGCCAAAAACTACAACCTTTTGTCTACCAGTAGGAAACACTGTAAAGAAACATAATAATAGCATCAGAATTCCCTTCACACCCCTGCAAAGCAGCAAGTGGTCCAGCTTGTCCATACTTGTCCAGGGTCGCAGTGGGACAGAAAGAAGAGAAAATGTTAACTGGGAATATGCTGGTTTATAAAAATTACTTAAATATCTTCCGAGCTGTCCAGAGAGGTGCAGCCTGGAGTAACCTCTGAAAGCCAATGAGCTCCAGCGGCCTGAGATGTTGGATGGTTTGGGCTGAAGTTCCCCCCACAGGTAACCTCAACTGAGTGGGCCTAGTTTAACAAAGCCTCTGTGCAATTGTAACCTCAACTGAGTGGGCCTAGTTTAACAAACCCTCTGTGCAATTGTAACCTCAACTGAGTGGGCCTAGTTTAACAAAGCCTCTGTGCAATTGTAACCTCAACTGAGTGGGCCTAGTTTAACAAAGCCTCTGTGCAATTGTAACCTCAACTGAGTGGGCCTAGTTTAACAAAGCCTCTGTGCAATTGTAACCTCAACTGAGTGGGCCTAGTTTAACAAAGCCTCTGTGCAATTGTAACCTCAACTGAGTGGGCCTAGTTTAACAAAGCCTCTGTGCAATTGTAACCTCAACTGAGTGGGCCTAGTTTAACAAAGCCTCTGTGCAATTGTAACCTCAACTGAGTGGGCCTAGTTTAACAAAGCCTCTGTGCAATTGTAACCTCAACTGAGTGGGCCTAGTTTAACAAAGCCTCTGTGCAATTGTAACCTCAACTGAGTGGGCCTAGTTTAACAAAGCCTCTGTGCAATTGTAACCTCAACTGAGTGGGCCTAGTTTAACAAAGCCTCTGTGCAATTGTAACCTCAACTGAGTGGGCCTAGTTTAACAAAGCCTCTGTGCAATTGTAACCTCAACTGAGTGGGCCTAGTTTAACAAAGCCTCTGTGCAATTGTAACCTCAACTGAGTGGGCCTAGTTTAACAAAGCCTCTGTGCAATTGTAACCTCAACTGAGTGGGCCTAGTTTAACAAAGCCTCTGTGCAATTGTAACCTCAACTGAGTGGGCCTAGTTTAACAAAGCCTCTGTGCAATTGTAACCTCAACTGAGTGGGCCTAGTTTAACAAAGCCTCTGTGCAATTGTAACCTCAACTGAGTGGGCCTAGTTTAACAAAGCCTCTGTGCAATTGTAACCTCAACTGAGTGGGCCTAGTTTAACAAAGCCTCTGTGCAATTGTAACCTCAACTGAGTGGGCCTAGTTTAACAAAGCCTCTGTGCAATTGTAACCTCAACTGAGTGGGCCTAGTTTAACAAAGCCTCTGTGCAATTGTAACCTCAACTGAGTGGGCCTAGTTTAACAAAGCCTCTGTGCAATTGTAACCTCAACTGAGTGGGCCTAGTTTAACAAAGCCTCTGTGCAATTGTAACCTCAACTGAGTGGGCCTAGTTTAACAAAGCCTCTGTGCAATTGTA
This sequence comes from Limnodynastes dumerilii, assembly GCA_011038615.1. NCBI lineage: Eukaryota > Metazoa > Chordata > Amphibia > Anura > Limnodynastidae > Limnodynastes > Limnodynastes dumerilii. The sequence goes on from WWET01000357.1 coordinate 486,161, forward strand.
ACCTCAACTGAGTGGGCCTAGTTTAACAAAGCCTCTGTGCAATTGTAACCTCAACTGAGTGGGCCTAGTTTAACAAAGCCTCTGTGCAATTGTAACCTCAACTGAGTGGGCCTAGTTTAACAAAGCCTCTGTGCAATTGTAACCTCAACTGAGTGGGCCTAGTTTAACAAAGCCTCTGTGCAATTGTAACCTCAACTGAGTGGGCCTAGTTTAACAAAGCCTCTGTGCAATTGTAACCTCAACTGAGTGGGCCTAGTTTAACAAAGCCTCTGTGCAATTGTAACCTCAACTGAGTGGGCCTAGTTTAACAAAGCCTCTGTGCAATTGTAACCTCAACTGAGTGGGCCTAGTTTAACAAAGCCTCTGTGCAATTGTAACCTCAACTGAGTGGGCCTAGTTTAACAAAGCCTCTGTGCAATTGTAACCTCAACTGAGTGGGCCTAGTTTAACAAAGCCTCTGTGCAATTGTAACCTCAACTGAGTGGGCCTAGTTTAACAAAGCCTCTGTGCAATTGTAACCTCAACTGAGTGGGCCTAGTTTAACAAAGCCTCTGTGCAATTGTAACCTCAACTGAGTGGGCCTAGTTTAACAAAGCCTCTGTGCAATTGTAACCTCAACTGAGTGGGCCTAGTTTAACAAAGCCTCTGTGCAATTGTAACCTCAACTGAGTGGGCCTAGTTTAACAAAGCCTCTGTGCAATTGTAACCTCAACTGAGTGGGCCTAGTTTAACAAAGCCTCTGTGCAATTGTAACCTCAACTGAGTGGGCCTAGTTTAACAAAGCCTCTGTGCAATTGTAACCTCAACTGAGTGGGCCTAGTTTAACAAAGCCTCTGTGCAATTGTAACCTCAACTGAGTGGGCCTAGTTTAACAAAGCCTCTGTGCAATTGTAACCTCAACTGAGTGGGCCTAGTTTAACAAAGCCTCTGTGCAATTGTAACCTCAACTGAGTGGGCCTAGTTTAACAAAGCCTCTGTGCAATTGTAACCTCAACTGAGTGGGCCTAGTTTAACAAAGCCTCTGTGCAATTGTAACCTCAACTGAGTGGGCCTAGTTTAACAAAGCCTCTGTGCAATTGTAACCTCAACTGAGTGGGCCTAGTTTAACAAAGCCTCTGTGCAATTGTAACCTCAACTGAGTGGGCCTAGTTTAACAAAGCCTCTGTGCAATTGTAACCTCAACTGAGTGGGCCTAGTTTAACAAAGCCTCTGTGCAATTGTAACCTCAACTGAGTGGGCCTAGTTTAACAAAGCCTCTGTGCAATTGTAACCTCAACTGAGTGGGCCTAGTTTAACAAAGCCTCTGTGCAATTGTAACCTCAACTGAGTGGGCCTAGTTTAACAAAGCCTCTGTGCAATTGTAACCTCAACTGAGTGGGCCTAGTTTAACAAAGCCTCTGTGCAATTGTAACCTCAACTGAGTGGGCCTAGTTTAACAAAGCCTCTGTGCAATTGTAACCTCAACTGAGTGGGCCTAGTTTAACAAAGCCTCTGTGCAATTGTAACCTCAACTGAGTGGGCCTAGTTTAACAAAGCCTCTGTGCAATTGTAACCTCAACTGAGTGGGCCTAGTTTAACAAAGCCTCTGTGCAATTGTAACCTCAACTGAGTGGGCCTAGTTTAACAAAGCCTCTGTGCAATTGTAACCTCAACTGAGTGGGCCTAGTTTAACAAAGCCTCTGTGCAATTGTAACCTCAACTGAGTGGGCCTAGTTTAACAAAGCCTCTGTGCAATTGTAACCTCAACTGAGTGGGCCTAGTTTAACAAAGCCTCTGTGCAATTGTAACCTCAACTGAGTGGGCCTAGTTTAACAAAGCCTCTGTGCAATTGTAACCTCAACTGAGTGGGCCTAGTTTAACAAAGCCTCTGTGCAATTGTAACCTCAACTGAGTGGGCCTAGTTTAACAAAGCCTCTGTGCAATTGTAACCTCAACTGAGTGGGCCTAGTTTAACAAAGCCTCTGTGCAATTGTAACCTCAACTGAGTGGGCCTAGTTTAACAAAGCCTCTGTGCAATTGTAACCTCAACTGAGTGGGCCTAGTTTAACAAAGCCTCTGTGCAATTGTAACCTCAACTGAGTGGGCCTAGTTTAACAAAGCCTCTGTGCAATTGTAACCTCAACTGAGTGGGCCTAGTTTAACAAAGCCTCTGTGCAATTGTAACCTCAACTGAGTGGGCCTAGTTTAACAAAGCCTCTGTGCAATTGTAACCTCAACTGAGTGGGCCTAGTTTAACAAAGCCTCTGTGCAATTGTAACCTCAACTGAGTGGGCCTAGTTTAACAAAGCCTCTGTGCAATTGTAACCTCAACTGAGTGGGCCTAGTTTAACAAAGCCTCTGTGCAATTGTAACCTCAACTGAGTGGGCCTAGTTTAACAAAGCCTCTGTGCAATTGTAACCTCAACTGAGTGGGCCTAGTTTAACAAAGCCTCTGTGCAATTGTAACCTCAACTGAGTGGGCCTAGTTTAACAAAGCCTCTGTGCAATTGTAACCTCAACTGAGTGGGCCTAGTTTAACAAAGCCTCTGTGCAATTGTAACCTCAACTGAGTGGGCCTAGTTTAACAAAGCCTCTGTGCAATTGTAACCTCAACTGAGTGGGCCTAGTTTAACAAAGCCTCTGTGCAATTGTAACCTCAACTGAGTGGGCCTAGTTTAACAAAGCCTCTGTGCAATTGTAACCTCAACTGAGTGGGCCTAGTTTAACAAAGCCTCTGTGCAATTGTAACCTCAACTGAGTGGGCCTAGTTTAACAAAGCCTCTGTGCAATTGTAACCTCAACTGAGTGGGCCTAGTTTAACAAAGCCTCTGTGCAATTGTAACCTCAACTGAGTGGGCCTAGTTTAACAAAGCCTCTGTGCAATTGTAACCTCAACTGAGTGGGCCTAGTTTAACAAAGCCTCTGTGCAATTGTAACCTCAACTGAGTGGGCCTAGTTTAACAAAGCCTCTGTGCAATTGTAACCTCAACTGAGTGGGCCTAGTTTAACAAAGCCTCTGTGCAATTGTAACCTCAACTGAGTGGGCCTAGTTTAACAAAGCCTCTGTGCAATTGTAACCTCAACTGAGTGGGCCTAGTTTAACAAAGCCTCTGTGCAATTGTAACCTCAACTGAGTGGGCCTAGTTTAACAAAGCCTCTGTGCAATTGTAACCTCAACTGAGTGGGCCTAGTTTAACAAAGCCTCTGTGCAATTGTAACCTCAACTGAGTGGGCCTAGTTTAACAAAGCCTCTGTGCAATTGTAACCTCAACTGAGTGGGCCTAGTTTAACAAAGCCTCTGTGCAATTGTAACCTCAACTGAGTGGGCCTAGTTTAACAAAGCCTCTGTGCAATTGTAACCTCAACTGAGTGGGCCTAGTTTAACAAAGCCTCTGTGCAATTAAACTGAGGGTAAATAGGGTCTAGGGTCAGTATAGTTTTGAATAAACAAATGGGCAGACTAGATGGGCCATCTGGCTCTTATCTGCCGTCACTTTCTATGTTTCTATGTATGTTTCTATGTTGCTGTTTTCTGAAAGACAGCCAGAATTGAAATTTGGTTAGTGGATCACTGTTAGTGTGAGACAAGCAAACCGGGCAAATATCAGGCCTAACTGACATAAACTGCGTGCTCCATGCTAGGGGACAAAATTCCTAATCCAGGTGTTTTAGTTAGCACTGATCTGTTTTGCTGTTAAGTAGTCTACATTGCAGGGAATCTGGCAACAATATAACATTACAGGCAAGCATGCCCGATGCCGTGGCAGACTTTGAAGCTGCCACTAGCTCACTCACTCTGAAAGGGCCTCTAAAAGGGACTGCGAAAGCTGTTTGGAACAGGAGGGACTCATATGGGAAGTTTGCGATCGTCGTTGTGACAGAAATCAATTTAGCTGAAATAGGGATACTAAAGGGCCGCCTCGCGTTGGGCGGTCAGGAAATTACAAAGTCTTTGGTAAGGTCTGACAAGCCATGTAGTTTAAAGAAGAAGGCCAGACCTTCAAGTGAACTGCACATGTATGCCTTGGACCCTTGGGCATACAAACCATGGGGTAGATCCAGAGCTACGTGTGCAATACGTTTCCACGCATAACGTATTTTCGCACGCGTATGTTCTATACACTCCCCCAGGCACACCCCTTGAATGTACGTAATTCACTGAGTTCCGCTTCCCAAACCCTACCTTAACTTTATTTCGCGTAACAGCGTACGTCCGCTAACGGACGTATAGACTACATGAACATACACCGCTTAGCACGCCCATACTGTACACTTTACATACAAACCTCCACCTACTTTACGTAAAACGAACGTATTGTTGACTCATGTAACTTTGGCACGCCCACACGTAAGTATTTACGTGACAATTACGTGAATGGCCTATACATTCACAATTACACTATGCTAATTAGCGTATTTTCTATGGTGCGCATGCGCAGTGCTTAGAAATAGCCAATTTTACGTCTCCGCCATGCGTAAATTCGCTCCGATGCGTTGTTCTGGATCAGGCCCCATATACGTAATTTATGTAATTATATAGGAAGTCTCTCTCACTGCCTGCCCTAGCTGGGTTTGCAACTTTAAATGAAGTCCATCCTGCCCAGGCAGCTTTGTAAGATCTTAGAGTAGCAGGACCCAAGGACTGCAGGGCCAGGCTTATGAGTCCTGGGTTGCAATCTGCCAAAGATAAGTGGGACAATGGGCACCTGTCACTACGGCTTTTGGGGCAAGTTGGTAAAAACTAAGCCAATCTATACGCGAGAGTGCATCTGCCAGGTGATTGTCCACTCCTGGGAGATGCTTTGCTTTGAAATGAATGTTATTTGAACAACTCCAAGGTTGACTTGACAAAGATGACTGTTCTGTCCTTGAAGCGTTCATATCAAAGTTTGATTGCCACTACTATCGGAAAGAATTCCAATAGTAACAGGTTTTGCGTGAGGCCTGACTACTAGGCCATTCGGAGGCACACCAGTCAACATTGAGGTACGCCCCGAGCCCTTTAGCTCCGACCGCATCTGTTTGTGCATGGGAGGGAAAGGCCAGAACCTGTTGCCATTAAAATTCTGCAGGAAAAGTTCCCAGATCCCTAAATCTGATCTCATTGTACTTGACACCTGTATGCTAGCTTGTGGGCTAAACAGCCTCACTGTTGCCCTCTCCATTCTGTTGCAGAAAACCCTCACCATGGGAATGATTCTGCAAGCAAAATGGAGGGAGCCTAAAAGGGATTGCATAGGGCGTAGTGACTGGGGAACCCAAGACCTGTGAAATGGCTGAACGTGACTGTGTGATTTTGTCGCTTGGGAGACAGCAGAAGCCTGTCTCATTGTCAATCTCGATACCGAGAAATGAAGAACATGATGCAGGACCCTCTGTCTTTTCTCTGGCTATGGGGACCCTCAAAGAATGGAATAAGGCCCGAATTGAGAAAAGCATGTCATTGTATGTAGAGGCAGATCCAGGCCCTACAACCAGGAAATCGTCAAGATAATGAGCCGCTCCGGAATGTCCGGTGCCCATTACGATACACCAGTAAAGAAAGGTGCTAAATGCTCTGAAGTAGAAGCACAACACGGAGCATCCCATGGGGAGGCACTTATCAATGAAGAAACTGCTGCCCCAGTGAATGCCCATGAATGGGAAGGAATCGGGATGGAGCGGGAGAAGGTGAAAAGCCGATTCAATATCGATCTTTGCTATCAAAGCAATGTGACCAAACAAATGAAGCATGTCTAAAGCCTCATCAAAAGATTGGTATGACATTCTCAAGAATTCTTCCAGAATGGCATCATTAACCGACGATACCCGAGGGAAGGACAAATGCTGTATTTGTCTGAACTTGCCCAGCGTCTTTTTAGGAACTATGCCCACTGGGGAGACCACTAGGCGTGGAAAGGGAGGGGAAGAAAAGGGACTTGCCATTCTACCCGCTTCCAGTTCCGAACAAATGAACTATGTCTAAAGCCTCATCAAAAGATTGGTATGACATGCTCAAGAATTCTTCCAGAATGACATCATTAACCGACGATACCTGAGGGAAGGACATATGCTGTATTTGTCTGAACTTGCCCAGCATCTTTTTAGGAACTATGCCCACTGGGGAGACCACTAGGCGTGGAAAGGGAGGGGAAGAAAAGGGGCCTGCCATTCTACCCGCTTCCAGTTCCTTGGCTAGTTTTTAACCTAATTCAGAGGGTATTTAATTGAAAGGTAGATTTCAGGTTATGTGGAAGCACCATGGAAACTGCCCTTTGAATTGGGAGACGGAAACCTTCCATGAATTCTCGCAACAGAAAATCTGCCCTACGTCTATTGGGATATCTCCTGGCCCACCGACTAAGAGTGATCTCTATTTAGATCCCTGTTGGGGGGCAGCACGAGAAGGGGCAGGGGAGGACTGAGGTTTTGTACAGTCCTTGATAGAATGATTTCCCCAGCAGTGGAGGCAAGTGTGGCGGTAAATGCATTTAGTGCCGCAGTTGCAGGCACTGTTGTTAAAATTATAAAATTTTCTGCGACAAACCGTCGGAGCTTTTTCCCTGGAAACCTCTGACATGGACTGCGGATGCCAAAAACGCTGCTTCTGCGCAGTGCATGACATCCAGCCACAACACTGTGTCTTTATGGCCCAGTTTTAAGCTCTTCTTGACATCGAGTTTCTTGCAAAACTCCTAATCATAGGCACGCCAAGCCGTTACCTGCCTGCTCTGGCCTAGTTATCATGTAACTGTCTGCAAATGTGAACATGTTATAGTGCCAGTTCTGGTAGCTCCTATATTGCTCTTCGGCCGCTGGGCCTTTTTTCTAGGCCACCTTAAGGGCTTTCTTGCCATCATCAGTAATAGAGAAGATGTCCACATATTGCCCCCTTTTTATTTTATCCCGGGCGCTGGCTCTAAGCCCCCAGCAGTACACCAGGCCGGAACCTAGCTCAGCCGATGAAGAGCCTAATAGTGGAGCTTCCTTCTTATGACACTTTCTACTCCTTTCCCTGGATTTGGACCTATGCATATGGTTACGCTGCCCCTGGGAAGATGAGAAGGAAAAGTGCATAAGATAGAAGAAGAGTGGTGTTGTGGTGCGTGTAATTCTGACTCACCAAGCATCTTGGACGTGACTTCACCACTCTCCTGAGCAGCAGCCACTGCAGATCCTGATGCAGGCATCTCCGCTTGTTGTGTCACTACCGTTGCCGACACCAAAACTGACTCCGCTGGAGGGGCTGGCACTCGGGTGCTCCACCTGAACCTCCTTTTCCACACCACCACTGGGAACCTGGAAGGAAACTGGGAGTGTATGAGAATGCGCCAGAGAAAGATGAGTCTCAGTGGTCTTAGGGCTAGAATGGGCATGGACTGAAGGAGCCCTATGGTGACCCCTATGTCTGTGGGCTGTATAACTTGTGTGTAAACAGCCTCTGTGGCTATTGTGCCTGTATCCTGAGGCATGAGAATGTCACCTAGAAGATCGCCTCCCCGATCTTGACTAATGGTAACGGTGAAGTGAACTGCGTAAGGCAGGTGAGTGAGAGCGTTGGCAAGACCTATGTGACTGGCATGGTATCTAGCCCGCCGATATCCAATCCATGGGCACTACTACTATGTGCTGAGGGGGAATGAGCATGCACCCCTTTGTATCCACCTGCCGTGGGCTTTTGCACCGATGCGGTAAAGGTTGGAAGCTACAAAAGAACAGAGACAGAGACAGCATTCAGCGGCGTGAGTACTCACCATCGACATCCACGTGGACAACAGCTGATGGGGACAGATCTTCTCCTTATCACGCAGCATGAGCTAGCCTGGAGAAATCCACCATACCTGCCACTCAGGAGTAACGATCTGAGACTCCCGGATCCGACGGCCCAAACACCCGTTTGACAGGAATGGCTCTGATGGAACCTTAAGCTTCAACACCCGCAAGATCGACCAGCAGTGTCAGAAGGCTGGGTGAGCACACAATATACAATCTGTCCAATCCGCCTGCCTTTAATCCATCCACACGATTGTGGTTTTCGGAACACTGACCAAATTTTTTAGTGTTTTTTCATCTGGCCCCCCTGAGGCTTGATCAACCTCAGTAATTGGATTTGGCCCATTACATTACCCATCACTAGGAACTCTTTCTGTGTTCAAAATTGATTGAATTTATTAGTCTCTGTGGAGTGTGGTTATAAGATACATTTTTTGCAAGAAATGTGTCAGTATTTGTTTTAATTATTTTATTTGTCTGGTACCAGGTTAATGTGTTTCATAAATTGTAATTTTTTATCTATTAATTGTTCTGGAAGGCAATTTTATTATTATTAGTCAACCTAGCTGAGGCTGTTACTGATTATAATGAATTTTTTCATCAATACAACATCATAATACTGCATAATATCAACCTCTTACAGCGCTGGTCACCCTTTCTATTTTCTTTGTATATTGCTTATTAAGGGTCTCACAAACCCTATTGACCAGCAGCAGTATTTTGAGTAACTTGTGTATTTTGTGGCTTCTACATTTCCAGAACCCAAATTGTTTTTTTGTTTTTCTTGGTTAAGAGCATCCCCGTAGAGGCTGGAGCTGGATGCACTCTGGCATGTGTTATGTGTATGAAGCATGTGTTTGAGACCTCTGCGTGTGGGATTGTGTCTGCGCACATTAAAACTTCTGTCAGGGCTACGAGGGGCAGTGGATGGTTACCAGGAATGAAACTAGGGGAGCTGCCACTGACAGTGGATAGCCACCCTAAGTGCTGGCTGAATAGGCTCTGGGAGGCAGAGGATCCCCTCTACCCTCCCTCATGGTGAGAGCCTTGAAATGCTAGAGGCAAGCTGCCAGAAGCCCTCCCCCCATACGCCAACCCCCTTGTAGGAAATGGCTGCTGATCCTGATCAGCACCAGAGGGGACCTTACCTCCGGTGCTGCGGGCCCTGAGTGTGCTAGCGCTGTGATCTGTATAGCCTCCGGTGCAAGCGCATTTGGTGTGCATTGGAGGTGAAGATGGCCGACTGCGGGCGATGTCACTGTCACCACGCTGCAGTGTCTCGGCCTCAAATGCAGCCAGGAATGGAGCTCTGGCGGTGACCGCCAGAGTCTCTCCGGCAAGATGCTGAGTGACAGGTGTTGGTGAGGGCGCAGATGCACCAAGCGTCCGCACTGGCCTGCCGCGACGATGCTGTGATTAGTCCGGCCGAGGTTGAGGAGCTGAACCCTCGACTGTGGTACTGAGCCATCTTGCAAGCAGGGACACAGACAGACAAATAAGCAGGGGTGTATCTATTGGTCCAGCGCCCCTGGCAAAGTAAGGGACTGGCACCCCGCATTATCCATTTTTTCTTAATACTTAACTCCTATCATGTGCCTCCAGCCCTCCCTCCAGTACTCCCATCATGTGCCTCCAGCACCTCCCCCCAGTACTCCCATCATGTGCCTCCAGCCTCCCCCAGTACTCCCATCATGTGCCTCCAACCCCCCCAAAATACTCCCATCATGTGCCTCCACCCCCTGGTCTGGAATCAAACTGTGGCTGAATGCTAAAATGGTCCAGCTGAGCGGTCTCCCGTGTCACTGACAGGCAGGGACGTATCTACCCCTTAGCCACGAGTGGCTACCCACCATTGGCTGGCACCCCTGGCGGGTGCCATCCCTG
>WWET01000357.1:498116-528246 GCA_011038615.1 Limnodynastes dumerilii
TGGGGTCTGGAGAGGATCTTCTACGGAAATCTAGCTTTTATGACCCCCCTAATAAACTGATCCATTTACAACAGAGCCCTAACCTGACCACTTTGTTCTGCTCCACTACATTCAAGGTATTTCCCTGAATCACCAGACCCTGGCCAAACAGAGGTCACTCTATACACAGATCTTTAATTTGTACACATAATATTTGATTATATCCTGACACACAGTGAGGTAGTCCTCTCTTAATTAGTCTTAAACCATTGTGGGTCCCTAATAATAATTAATATACAGTGAGGTGGTCCTCTCTTAATTAAGGCCCCTACCCCCCACTGAGCATCTGCTGCCATCCTGCCACCTCCAGGCTGTGCCAATGCCCCTATAGTTTGATGGCCCTACACATCCCCTCTGAGCATCTGCTGCCAGCCTGCTGCCTCCTCCAGGCTGTGCCAGTGCCCCTATAGTTTGATGGTATGGCCCCTACCGTAGTTATAATAATTAAGTTAATTAAGTTATTTAAGTTAATAATTACTAGTGCACGCTTTACCAATAAATCATTGTTTATTGTTGAAATGTGTGTGTGTGTTTTTAAGTTATATAATGTTCTAAAGTTTTGGTTACATTTTTATTCCTGGGAATGGATGGGTAAGGGCCCCTGTGCATTGCTTTGCCCAGGGCCTACAATTCTGTTAAGAAGGCCCTGTTACCATCTGGTATTTGCTGTATATCTTCTGCTATGTTTGTTTCCTGGCTTAGCCATCTCCGCTGTTTGGTTATTATGTGGTATTCTGTCCTCAATATACTTACCTTCTGGCTGTGGTCCTCTGTGTATTACGTGTTTTCTCTGACAGCCTCTGTGCTTGATCTCTCTCATCTTTCTGACATTGCTACCCTAGTTCCTGTGTACTTCTTGATACCTGAGGAGCTACTGCCTGGGAATGCGACCTGCCAGGGTTTCTGCCGCCACAACTATCCCCACCATCAGGGGCTACAGTGAATACCAGAACCCTGGTTAGAATCAGCACCTGGGTGTGTAGAGTACCCTTAACAATAAAAATGTAGTTATGATAGCACAGCTCTTTCACACTTTTGTTTATCACTTTGTTCTTCAAATTAATAAAAGTTTTATTTAAAATGAATAGCTTAGTGCCCCTTTTTTTGTACATTTATGATATTTTTTTTTACATTAAATCTATATATGTTACAATTATATAGAAACATAGGGCCTGATTCACAAATAAGTCCATAAGGGACTTAGCAAGTTTGTTGCGTAACTCCCCTTGACATATAACATTGGCACATGCACACACCAGATGCTATGTGTCATAACTCCATCCATATACAACTTTGGGGCCAGCCCTTCTATTCCACATGCTTTAACCCCACCAGACAGGCGGAGTTAGGCATGTTAATGAGAAGTGGAGAGCTGCAGTTCCATAAGTGTCCACAACTCATTCAGAAAGAGGGGAGTGATAGGGGCGTGTACTCAGGGCCAGTGCAATGCAGTAAGCAGGGGGGTGCGGTGCAGATCAGCGGCAGACTGGAGAGGTGCGGGTCATCTCCCTCACCCCACTCCCCACTATGGAGACTCACAGGAGGTTCTTGTATAAGCTGTCGCGGCAGTGACATAGAGCAGCTGATTGAAAAACTCTTTTTAGCTGCTCTATGTAATGGCTGCAGAAGTTCATACAGGAACATCTAGTATGGACATGAAGAAGGCAGAGTGAGAGAGCACCTTAGAGGTAAAAGGAAAGAAGGACACAAAGGTAAGTACATTTAAAAAGGGAGAAGACGCAGAGACTTGAGGGGGGATATCGGGGGCTGCAGAGATGATGGGGGAAACTGGGAGGCTGGAGAGTAATGATGGGGATACTGGGGGACTGCAGAGATAGGATAGGGATACTGAAGGGGCTGGAGGCAATGATGGGGAATAGTGGGGGGTTGTAGACACATGAAGGGGGATACTGGGGGACTGTAGCCACATGTTGGGGATAATGGGGGGCTGGAAGCACATGATGAGAATACTAAGGGGCTGGAGACACATGATGGGGATACTGAGTGGGGGTCTGGAAAGACATGATGGAGAATTTTGGGATACTGGAAACACATAATAATATTGGGAGGCTGGAGACACATATGGGGGAAATATTGGTTACATGCAAGGGGGAGAGATATATATGCTGTACACACACAGAATTTAACCTGAGTAAGGTTTTTTTTCTCTGGGTGGGGTGGGCTCCATAATGTCACTCAATGTCACTCACCGGAGCATGGTTCATATAGAAGTGGGAAGGTGTGTTTCATTTCAGGTGAAGTGAGAAAGTCAATACAGACATGAAATTGAAACTTTCTTTTTGCCTACCTTGTGGATGGATGTCTGTAGGAGACCAACTGGGGAAAAGATAAATATAATAGTTATACACTTTTATATACCTCTTTAGGCTGTATCCAGAGTTAAGAATAACAAAGGGAAATAGTCTGTAATTATGAATTACACATGCACAGTACAAAGAAACTCCATACAGAATACAGCAGCACCGTGCTGCATTACTTATGGGGTTCATTCTCCATATGCATTACTATGCGTATGATGTACGCATGGTTGGTTGTAATAGGCATTTATATCATACAGTACGAGCTTGGAATACGTGTGGAATACTTAATGTAGGGTTCTGTCTACTGGTACACCATCCATTCTTAGGAGGGGTTCCCCCTTCCCTCAGAGTAACCTTTTATTTCTCCCTACTTCTTCATTTACCTGCCTGCTTCAGGGAATCTAACTCCATCCTATCTTGAACACTCTCAAGTACAGGAGGGCGGGTGGGTTTTTGGGCTGTCTTATCTATCCCAACGGCTTTTTGATTGGAGTGAAGGGTCAGGTTTGCTGCATCATCTTCCAGTGATGTCACTTCAGATCTTGATGTGGTTGGACACAGGACCTGCTACTAAAATGCTTGAAGGAATTCTGCATGGGGGTTATGCACAGCAGAGCTGGCTTTCTTACCCAGAATACCCATGGTCAAGGAGTAGGGCCGGCCCTTACCAATATGCAAGATTTTCAAGGGTGCCCCCCCTCTTCCTGCCACCACACCAATCTTGTGTAGCATACACACATGTGTTGCATGTGATAAGGATATGTTGGAGTGTGCAACCATTACAAGCATACGCATAAGACAGGAAGAAAAAGATCTATATATATTTTACATGTATATATGCACACCATTCATGATTAGCGGGAGAGTCCAAGCATACCAAGCAATTTGAAAATCTACATAAAAATTGTAATAATAAATGTTATGACGCCATTTATTAAATATGATTTAATTATTTAATTATTAAATATTATTTAATTATTATTATTTAATAAAAAAATGTATGTGCATGTATGAACGGGTAGTGGTATAGTTATTTTGTGCAATTTTGAGTCATAATGGTCAAAATATATGTATATGTGTGTATCTCCATCTATATAGCTATATTAATAGGCAGATAGATAGATAGATAGATAGATAGATAGATAGAGATAATATAACCACCATATTGTTACGAGAACGGTTACCGGGGCACGGAGTCTATGTTATCGGGTGGTGTTCACCAGAGCCCCTGATGGTGGGGATGGAATTGGCTGCGCCCCAACAACAGGTCACAACCCCCAGAACCAGACTCGTAGGAAAGAAAATGGGAAACCAAGATGGAGACCAGAAGATGAGGTAAGAAAGCGGAAAACAGACCAGGTCGGAAGGGACCGACCTACGACACACTATTCTAAACACCAAACCAAAAACGGGATGAAGGAGAAGTCACAGGATTGGACAAGATGGACCAGGGCTCGTACACACCCAGTCACTCAGCGGTACCCCCGAGGGAGTGACACAAACAGGCACACGGGGAGAGGCAAGGTACAGAGGAAAAGGTGAATTTGCTAAGGGGAGAGAAAAGGGGCAATGATACACAGTGGATAACCAGGCAGGAACAAGGTGAGGAAATAGGGCAATCAACGGTCAATTCACTAGGCAAGATCACTAGGCAAACAAGAGCAGATCACAGCACTGATAGGCAGATACTATAACCGACGCCTGAGGGAAGGGGGGGAAGGATTCATATAGAGGCTGCTGATCACTGATTGGTCAGCAGCCAGAACAGGAGAAAACAGATAGGATGTTTTCCCAAGACCAGGGAAAACATCCAATAAGGAGAGACTGCCAGAACGAGGATCGTGTGCCCGACCGCGGCTCAACGTCCACGTGGGTTTGTTTACATCCACGAGGAGAGTCAGAAGGTAGGAGCCGTACATGCCGTTCTGGTAACGGCATGTAACACATATATACTTTAAGACTATTAGAAAAATTTGAAAACATAATTTTATTTTATACAAACATAAGAGAGTAAAAAAAATATTAAAAGAACTCAGACATGTCAAATACATTTCCTTTTTTTAAAATATATATCTAGAAAGATATCTTGTGATTTTTTATGTATTACATTATCTTATGTTAAAAGAGAAAAGAGAAGAGAAGTGTGTGTATATAAAAACATAGCAGGTTTCTACACTACAACACACACACACACACACACACACACACACACACACACACACACACACACCGCACAGCCTTCATATGATGCCGTAAAGGCTGAGATAGGCATGCAAATTAGGGTATGGGGTGGAGGAAGCCCCGTTACGATCAGCTATGTGGCAGAGTGAACCGAAACGAACACCCCGCATGATGGCGGCCGTACAGACCTCGGGCACCCGTCGGTCTGGATCCGGTCCATTGACACATTGGACAGACTGTGACCTTGCAAAATGCAGCACTTGGAGGCCTGGAGTGCATTTCAACAGGTAATGTAGAGAGCATGAGGTGTTGAGGGAACCTGATGGCGAAAAAAGGGAATCCCTGAGAAGGACTGCACTTCTTGTGGGGGATTGTATTAGGAGGTTCTGGAAAGAGGTTCTGAAATTAGGAATCAGGTGAAGTACTTGCCTGGAGCTCCAAGGGATAAAAAGCCCATTTTAAATATTTTAAGACAGTAGCAAGGAAAGGGAGGTTGATGTCATTATCCACCTTGGGACAAATGACTTGGCCAATGCTGGAGTTGTACCTGTTAAAGATGAATTTAGAAAGTTGGGAACTGCTCTTAAGCAGGTGGCAAATACTGTTACTTTTTCTGAAGTACTGCCAGTACACAGATTTGAAGAAGGTAGAATGATGCGCATTAGTGATTTCAATCTGTGGCTTTGGAAGTAGTGTCACAAGGAAGGATTTGGGTTCATAGAAAATTGTCCTATTGTAAGATATTGCAAAATTGCATTAAAAGGGGAGTTAATAATCATGCAAGATTTTAATCTACATGATGTAAACTGGGATGAGTCTTAAGCAAACTCCACTAGAAGTGGGGACATTTTAAATTCATTACAGGGAGTGTCCCTTAAGCAACTGATGAGAGAGCCCACTTGCAAAGAGGTCATCTTAGACTTGGTACTTACAAATGGTGACAGAATCTCGGAAGTAAGCGTGGGTGAGAACCTAGGATCCAGTGAGTAACCATCAAGCAGTATGGTTTAGTATAATGATTGAGAGAGACGCTTGCCATACAAAGACGAGGGTGCTAGACTTTATGAAGGTGGATTTTGATGAAACTGGCCCATTTGGTACAAAAAGGGGACAAAAGTTTTTAAGTATATAAATGAAAGCCGAAAAACAAAAGAGGATATAGTAAGGCTCAAAACGGATAGTAGGCGTCTTTTGAGGGTGAAAGGACTGTGGCAAATCATCTTAACATGTACTTCTTTTCAATATTCACAAAAGAAAGAGGGGAAGGGACCACTTTTAAATGGGAATATTATTAATAGAAAGGAGGCAATTACTACTGCTTTCACTGAGGAGCAGGTATTAAAAGAACTTTCAAAGCTGAAAGTGAACAAATCAATGGGGCCAGATGGGATACATCCTAGGATACTAAAAGAGCTTATAGGGGTGCTGGCCAAACCATTAACTGAATTATTCAACCAGTCACTAATAACTGGGGTGATTCCAGAGGACTTGAAAATAGCAAATGTCATCCCTCTGCATAAAAGTGGCAGTAGGGAAGAAGCGGCAAACTACCGACCAGTGAGTCTAACATCAGTAGTAGGGAAATTGATGGAAACACTGTTAAAAGAACAAATTGTACAGTATCTTAAATCTAGTAACCTACATGATCCCAAGCAGCATGGATTCACTGGGGGAATATCATGACTGGGTTAGTAAAGTATTAGATAAAGGGGGAGCTGTAGACATAGCTTATCTAGATTTTAGTAAGGCTTTTGACACTGTGCCACATCGCAGACTGTTAAATAAGCTGGAAACTTTGGAATTGGACTTGAAGATAGTTGCATGGATATAATCTTGGCTACAGGATAGACAGCAGAAGGTTGTAGTAAATGGAATTCCTTCTGGGGATGGTAAGGTAACCAGTGGAGTACCCCAGGGTTCTATACTTGGACCAGTGCTATTTAATATCCTCACAGGTGATATTACCTGTGGTATTGAGGAAAAAATATGCCTTTTTGCAGATGACACAAAGATATGTAACAGGGTAGACACACCAGGAGGGGTACACAAAATGAGAAATGATCTAGGTAGACTGGAGGAATGGTCAAGAGTGTGGGAACTGCTGTTTCATGCCAAAAATGCAAAATCATGCACTTGGGGCAAAAAAAGCACAATACATCCTTAATGGCACTACATTAGAAACTACTGAGGTAGAAAGGGATTAGCTAATGGGGGAGCTGTAGACATAGCTTATGTAGATATTAGTAAGTTTTGACATGGGAATTAAAGATAGACTTAAAGATAGTTGCATGGATACGATCTTGGTTACAGGATAGACAACAGAGGGTTGTAGTAAATGGAATTCCTTCTGGGGATGGTAAGGTTACCAGTGGTGAAGGTAACCCAGGGTTCTGTATTTGGACCAGTGCTATTTAATATCTTTATAGGTGATATTGGCTGTGGTATCGAGGGGAAAATATGCCTTTTTGCAGATGACACAAAGATATGTAATAGGTAGACACGCCAGGAGGGGCGAAAATGAGGGATGATCTAGGAAGACTGGAGAAATGGTCAGGAGGTACTGAGGAGGAAAAGGATCTAGGGGTCATTATTTCATGTGACTTAAAGGTAGCCAAGCAATGTAACAAAGCAATGAGAAATGCAAGTCAGATGCTTGGTTGTATAGGGAGAGGAATTAGTAGCAGAAAGAAAGAAGTAGTGATGACCCTTTATAAATCGTTGGTACGACCTCACCTAGAATTCTGTGTTTAGTTCTGGAGGCCATGTCTCCAGACATACATAAATACCTTAGAGACTGTGCAAAGATAAGAAACTAAAATGGTCCATGGCATATGTCACAAAGAATACCAAGAAAGACTAGCAGAATTAAACATGTATAGCTTGGAGCAGAGAAGGGAGAATGGGGATATGATAGCAGCTTTTTAAATATATCAAGGGTTGTGACTGGCTAGAGGATGGTGGCATTTTTCAAAGGAAGAGGTGTAATACAACACGAGGACATGAATATAAGCTAGAGGGCGGTAGATTCAGAGGAAATGTGAGGGAAAATTATTTCACTGAAAGGGTGATAAATAAGTGGAATAACCTACCATCTGAGGTGGTTGAGGCTAACACAGTAGAACAATTTAAACATGCTTGGGATAAATATAATGATATCCTAAATCTCAAACTAAATTGAGGGTAAATTGGGTTAAGGTCAGTATAGTTTAAAATAAACAACTGGGCTATCACGAATCGCGGCAAGCGCCGCACTTACCGGACCATGTGTCGTTGGTCTGCGGTCCTCTCCCGGCCCTCCGGCGCTCTGATCTCAAAGAGACTGTCACAGGCATAGTGACAGCCTCCACTACTTACCCTGCTGTCACTTGATCCTGGCGTTCCACGTGGATTCCTGGCGCCAAGTTCGGCAGTACCTCCAGTCCGTGGGTGCCGCCATCTTGGATCTGGTCACACGCTCCTGAATCACCAATGACAGCGCTCCTGTTTGAACTCTGGCCAGTCAGCGGGTAAGGCGAGCTATTTAGCTCTGCACACTCTGTCCTCGTTGCCAGAACAACAAGTCTTCCTAGGTGCCTGGTTCTCCTGTTACATTGTTCCTGTTACCTTGATCATGTTACCTTGATCCTGCTACATTGATCCTGTTACCTTGATCCTGCTACATTGGTCCTGATACCCTGGTCCTGTTACCCTGGTCCTGCATTCCAGTCCGGTCCAGCAGCCTTCCATTCAAGTCCGGTCCAGCAGCCTCACATTCCAATCCGGTCCAGCAACCTTGCATTCCAGTCCAGTCCAGCAGCCTTTCATTTCAGCCCGGTCCAGCAGCCCTGCATTCCAGCCCAGTCCAGCAGCCTTGCATTCCAGTCCGGTCTAGTAGCCCTGCATTCCAGTCCGATCCAGCAGCCTTGCATTCCAGTCCGGTCCAACAACCCTGCATTCTGCATTCCAGTCCGTTTCAGCAGCCTTACATTCCAGTCCGGCCCAGCAGCCCTGCACTCCAGTGTGGTCAAATCTTCTGAACCCCAGGTCTGATTCTTAACCTGTTTAAAGACTGTTCTTGCCAATTGTGCCAAGCCAGCACAACCTGTTTAAAGACTGTTCTTGGCAATCATGCCAAGCCAGCACAACCTGTTTAAAGACTGTTCTTGCCAATTGTGCCCAGCCGGCATAACCTGCTCAGAGACTGTTCTTGCCAATTGTGCCCTGCAGGCACAACCCGTTCAGAGATTGTTCTTCCTTATGTGTCTATCATCTAAGTCTGATCATTGAGACTGTTATATTCATGTTCTTGTCTACTTATGCACCAGTCCTATATTAAACCAGCTAGCTTTAATTTTACACCAGCTCATTTGTCATACTCCCTGGAACCCAAAGCAGATCCCACAAACACCACGAACGTGACAGGGGCAGACTGGATGTGGCTCTTATCTGCTCTTATCTGCCATCACTTTCTATGTTTCCTAAAAATGAAATACTTAGAAAAATCATAACACACACATCTGTCTTCAATTTCTTTTCTATACTAATTTTCTTTTCTCTGCTCCTCGAGGCACATGCTTACTGGGAGATCTACGTCACATCTCCCTATCAGATCTCTAGGGTCAGTATAGTTTTAAATAAACAAATAGGCAGACTGGATGGGCCATCACTTTCTATGATTTAGATGATTTGTCCTCCTGCAGCTATCTTTGGTCAGTGTGATGTCACTTGTTTCCTTTGTGTTTGGCATTGTTATTTCCTTGCTGACCAACTGTAGGCAGAACAGGGTGTTGATGTTGTTCACTTTAGTTTCTAATTTGCTGAATTTTAGACCCAATTCCAACAGTTTTTCGGGTTTGTTTTTGCGTGTACCCCGTCTCTGTTGTTAAGACAAATGCAATAGCAGGTCTGGCCCCTCAGCTTTTCAGGGTTCCAGTAATTTGTGGAATGCTCTGTGGGCCTTATTTATCTTTTTTCTTGCTGGATTCTTGAAGGGGCCTTTCAAATAAATCATCTGATTGCATGGGCAGACTGACTGGTCCTCTATCTCCTGTCACGACCTCAGACCTTTCCTGTGCTTTTATTGCAACATCATGAATAAAACCTTTTTCCTGTTCAATTTCACAAAGTTGAATATATAAATTTGCACCTCAATTACAATATTATTACAATGTAAAAAAATAATACATAGGGAGTCATATTTTATCTGTTGCAAACAGTATAAAAGTTGAGAGGTGATGTTTGAGTTTATCTTCAATTTACTCACCGCTCTGCAATTTATAAGAAAAATACCAATAGGGTCATACAGGTAAATTCAGCTCTGAACCTCTGACAAGGCAGGTGCTACATTGTAAATTTTGGCGTCACAAACAGGAGTCCAAAGTGAGGCAAATTTAAAAACTCAGAGAAAAAATGTCGACTGACCACCAGTCTTTTCTAGCGACTTCCACTAGCGGAGGTGATTCACCAGCACCAGCCGTGACTTAAATGAACCCGATCACTCTCCCATATTATTTTGGAGCTCCATGGCTCCCCATTTACATTGGCTACTGATGGGAATAATTTCGCAAACTTTAAGAATAAGATGGTGTCTATGTTCCGACTATATCCATTAACTGAACAACAATAAGTTGAAGTTCTTATTGGGCAGTTGAAGGATTTAGCATTCCGAGAAGTATTATCTTGGCCAATTGATGAAAGACAAAATGTTGAGCAAATATTCAAACGTTTGACGACCACATTTAAAATTTAGACATTATCTACACTCAAGATGCGATTTTATGCGTATAAACAAACACCTGGAGAGAGTCTGCATGATTTTACTCTTAATCTACAGGAGGCCCTTCGGTTGATTCAAGCTGTAGATAAGGAAGAAGTAAGATATGCAGATGAGGCATTGATAACTCATTTTATTGAAGGTGCCTATGGAGAGTCAGTTAGGACACAGTTACGGATTTTACGTTTGCAACTTCCACATTACACCTTCCAAGACTTCAAAGATGCTGTTTGCAAAGTATTGGGTACTGCTGTAGAGAAGAAAATAGAGTTCCCTGAATTACCCGAATCAAGCTAATCCAATAGATGTTACAAATGGGAATTCACATTTAAAACCACCAGTCATAACTACTGTTTCACAAAGTACACAATTGCCATCTGCTGATCTTTTACAATCAGTGAAAGAGCAATTAGAGAGTTTAAAATTAAGTATGGCGGAAATGCAAAAAGACGTAAATAACTCAGTTATCGGATTCAGAATATGAAGATATGAGATGGAGGAACAGACGGCAAAGAATGGACAATTTGTGGGAACCACCTCGAAATTCTGGGAGAAAACCCACTGAGCATTTTGATACTCAAGGTCGACCTATTTTCTGGAGTTGTCATAAAGCGGGATATATTGAACAATATTGCCGACAAGAAGAGTCTTTAAACTACAACACCCCTGGGGTGGAGGCCAAGCCTCGGGGCAAAGAGGGAGAGTAGACCCGGTTCCGGAAAAATGGTGGCCCCGGTATGTTGGGACATGTCCAACCATTTCAATAGTTATCAATGGTGTAGAAGTTGTAGCAATGCTGGACACTGGATCACAAATTACTACTATTCGGTTACCTGTCTTTCAACAATACTGGAAAGAGAAACAACTCCTCATGCCACCACCTTCATGGTTACAACTCATTGCTATCAACGGATTAGGGATATCCTGTGTTGGTTACTGGGAGGCGAATATGCAAATTGGGAATACTTTTTTGCCACTAGGGATGGTTAATTACCGAAAGTGATGAGAACAAGGTAGCACCATTGATACTAGGAATGAATGTCCTACAACAATGTCTGGAAGAATTATTGATCACATAAAAAAATGGACATTCATATTAAAAAGTTAGAGAATGGCAAATTACAATGTTATCAGTAATTTGCATATGGTACAGAAGAAATTGGGAAGGTACGATTGAGAGACAACAAACCTGTAGCTTTTAGCCACAGCCCCACGGATTTGGGAATTGTGAAAAAATTCAGCACAAAATTCTAACCGGAGAAGCTCCTCCAATCAAAGAGAGGCATCGCCCATTAGCGCCAGCATTGTATCAGTCTGTGAGGCAGATGCTGGAGGATATGAGGAACTTCGGAGTCATTTAAGAGAATCATAGCCCATGGGCAGCCCCACTGGTGCTAGTACGCAAGAAAGATAGGCAGTTGAGGTTTTGTGTGGATTATAGGAAACAATGCTTTGACACACAAAGATACCTATTCAATACCCAGAATAGAAGAATCTTTGACAGCTCTTAAGTCTGCAAAATACTTTTCAACTTTAGGTTTGACTAGTGGCTACTGGCAAGTCCAGGCGGCTGAAAAAGATAAAGAAAAGACCGCTTTTACTACAGCGATGGGTCTTTATGAGTTTAATAAAATGCCATTTGGTCTATGTAATGCTCCCAAAACTTTTCAACGAGTAATAGAGCATTGTCTAGGCCATAGAAATTTTGATGTGGTTCTCCTTAATCTTGATGATATAATCATCTTCTCGAAGACATACTCCAACCATCTACAGCATCTAAAGGAGATATTTCTACAATTGTCCAATTTTGGATTAAAATTGAAACCTTCAAAATGTCATTGTTGAAGTCACAGGTGCAGTATTTGGTCCATTTTGTGAGTCCCGAGGGTGTGACCCCAGATCCAGAAAAGATCAAGGCTGTATTGGAATGGCCTATATCACAAACAGTTAAGGATGTTAGACTTTTTTGGGGATTTATGGGATATTATAGACGGTTTATCAAGGATTTTGCCAAAGTAGCTGCACCCTTATTAGAAGTTTTGCAGGGAATCCCCAAGGAAGAATACAATCAAAGCATTTTCATTGAATGGACACTTGAGCGACAGGCTGCATTTGATTAAATGAAGAAGGTCTTAACCGAAGCTCCCATACTAGCCTATCCAGATTATAGTCATCCATTTCGATTGTATACTGATGCAAGTAAACAGGGATTGGGAGCTGTTCTTGCTCAAATTCAAGATGGCCAAGAACGAGTAATTGCTTATGCTAGTCGCAGTCTACGTCCAACTGAACGTAATGATGCCAATTACAATTCTTACAAACTTGAGTTCCTTGCATTGGTGGAGGCTGTGACTGAAAAGTTTAGGGACTTTCTTGCAGCTACCCCTTTTGTTGCAATCACAGACTGTAATCCTCTTGTTCATCAGTCTACCAACTGGTTAGGGGCTTAATTATTCGAGGACGCCTATTACTACGACAAAGTGTTGATCCGAAAACCCATCTGTTAGTAGAGCAAGTGGTGGTTTCCCATACTAAAGTAAATCTTGTATTGCGAGAATACCATAATCATTTGGGCCATTTCGGTTGTAAAAAACAGAGTCCACCTTATGAAGATGGTTTTATTGGAGAAATTTACGTCAAGATGTGGAGAACTTGTGCAAATCCTGCGCTTTATGTGGTGCAAGAAAACCAGTAACATCTGAGGAAAAACAACACCATTACATCAAATCATTACTTGGCAGCCATTATTGTGGCTATAGATCACATAAAATTAGAAATTAGTAGTTCGGAGTATCAGTATGCTATTACCATCATTGATCATTATACAAAATTTGCTGTAGTTCTGCCCGTTCGAGATCTCACTGTGAAAACAACAGTTGAAATTGTCTAGTGAGCCTTTGTGCGTCCATATTGGTATCCTGTCAGTATACTTACGGATCAATGTCCTGCTTTTGAAGCCCTTCAAGAGTTATGTCAATTGTACATAGAAACATAGAAAGTGACGGCAGATAAGAGCCACATGACCCATCTAGTCTGCCCATTTGTTTATTCAAAACTATACTGTACGGGTGTTAGAAGTTATGCACCACTGCCTATCATTCACAGAGTAATGGGGCCTGTGAAAGGATGAATCAAACACTAATTAGTATGTTACGTGCTGTGCCATCTTCTCAAAGGTGAGAGTGGCCTACATTGTTAACAGAATTGGTGTTTGTATATAACAACACTGTACATGCTTCCACAGGCTACACTCCGTATTATTTACACTGAGTCCGACAAGGAAAATTACCAGCTGATATCCGAATGGAAATGCAGACAAACAATGCAGTGGAATCTTCCTTTTGTACGGATTGGGTAAAAGAACACCAGCGCAGATTAAAGATTGCTCAAACTGCAGTGAATCAGCGAATGGATCTTGTACACGAAAGACAAAAAACCCATTATGACCTGAATGCTCAATGCTGAATGCTAAATCATTAGCTGTAGGAGATTTGGTTCTTAAGAGAAACAGTTATAAACACAATAAACTGGATTCATAATGGGAGACCGACCCATATCGTATCATCAACAAACCCGATCCTGAGAACTCAGTCAATAAATTGTCAAAAAAAATGGAGGACCACCAAAAATGGTGCATCGAGATCAACTGAAACTGTGTCTCACTCAATCCAAACCCTTGGGACCGATTATTTACCTGTGCAGCTTGCTCCAGAACCATCATTGATGATGGAAAATCCAGTAAATCTGATAACAAGTATGTGTTGGCCCATTGTAACAAAATATACAAGTCAAACAGCCAAGAACCTGTCAATCATTGCCAAGGTAATATTGCCTAAATGATAGACAAAAAAAACCAAAAAACGAAAGGTTCACAGAAAATTTATGTTATGGTATATATTACTACTGTATAATTAAATTAATGTTCTTGCTATCCATGTTTTATCGCCTTAAAAGTTGTTATTGTTTTAAACTAAGCATGAGGGCATGTATCATTGCAACACGGAGGAATGTGGTGTCCCTGGGGGTAACCATGGAGGCGCTTTTGCGGTGACTGCTCTACTGCTGGTCTTGTGCCTATTTGCATCTATGCAGCGGCAGTGGCTGGGTGCAAGGCACGGCAGCAATCAGCTGATGGGGCACGCACAGTGTGTGGCACGTGGGGACTTTTTAGAAAGTCAGTGGGGTAAAAAGTAGTTCGGTGTTGTCACTCACCGAGCTCAGCGCCGGCCTGGAAGTGGATCACGCCGGACACTGAGACGGTTAGGCGAGGTCCAAAGTCAGCAGAGGTAGTAGATGCTGTGAGTGGTAGCACTGGTTGCAGTGATGCAGGTTGTGCTGGGAGCAGTGTTGCAGGTTAGCAGGAGCAATGAAAGGACTGGAGTCAGCTGGAACCGGAGAACAGGAACACAGAGCAGGACCGAGAGAGTACCAGGAACTGGACAGGGAAACCCAGACAGGAACCAGAGAGCCAGAGCACATGAGAGGACTCAAGGACACAACAGCAGGCAGGATAGCTGCTACTCTGACACCAGAGTGCTGTGTGAGAAAGCCTTAAATACACCAGGTGGAAAGGAATCAAGCAAGGTAATCACCAGCACCTGAGAGATAACAGGGAGTGAACCAGGAAGTGCAGAGGCAGAGGGAATCATGTGACAGGCAGAAAGTAAACAAAGGTAAATGTGCAGTGAATAGAACTATAGGAATTGTGACAGGTGTGTGCAGATGTGAGTGGTTGAACTGAGCCGTTGAACGAAGTGGTTTGAGAGAGCACCGAACTTTGGTCTGGGTGAGCGCAGCTGAAGATTGTGAGAGGATCTGAGGCAGTAATAATATAAACGGAGGTGCAGATTTTGGGATTCCTTCTTTATAAGTATAAGTCTACTTTATTATCAGAGAGGAGGTTACAGTGAGGAGGTGACAGAGTCAAGTTGGATGTTAGAAAGTGTCCCGAGTGAATTAAACTCTGGCAAGGCAGAGGAAATTAGCAAAAGAAAAAGGGAATATTATGAATATTATGACATATATTGATACATTTATTGCCAGTCAGTAAATACAGTACTGCCAAAGGAATTGTTTAATCTCCCTCAGATTATTAATATTACAGCTTCATAATCTGTCAGAGTGGATACAAGTTATATTATATAGTATTGGTAAAGAAATCGTATAATTTACCTCAGAATATTGAATAAGTACAGCTTTGCCGTCTGCCTGACTGGATACAAGTTATATTATACAGTATTAATAAAGAAATTGTATAAACTTGTATTCCCTCAGTTCGAGTAAATGCAGCTATACAGACTGCTAGTGTGGATACAAGTTTAATGTACAAGACAGTAACTGTTAGATTTGCTTCTGTATATTTTTGACATTCGTATTCTGATATTATTTATGTTATTCATGATTGTTATATAACACAGCTTATATTGAATGCCTGGAAAATTTTATTGTTATATTGATTCAAGCAGTGTGTAAATAACAATTGTAATTTTTCATTCTTTGTTAGTTCTGCAAAGAGAGAAATAAATTGTTATTACATTTAATTGTAATTTATTATCTAATAGAATGTATTGCCATATGGACCTGATCCAGAGCTGCACTTACACCTTTTATAAGGGCAAACAGGTGGAAATGTAAACCTGAGCAGGATCATGTTGCAATGTGAGGAGTGCAAATTAACTTTCATTATTTTCATGCAAAGAAGATACTTTGCTTTTTGTTAATAAAACTCACATATAGTAAAGCTTTTTGATTAATCTGCAAATTAGAGCTGAGTTAGGAAATGTTGCCTCTCAAATTTGAATTTGCCTTTCCTTGCAATTCAAGATGGTTTAGCCCAGATGTACACTTGCACCTGTTTTTCCCTTACTCTTAAAAGTTCAACCTTTTTATTTAAATGAAGAAAAAAATGAAAAGGCGAAATATATAAATTTGAATTTTCCTTGCAATTCAAGATGGTTTAGCCCAGATGTACACTTGCACCTGTTTTTCCCTTACTCTTAAAAGTTCAACCTTTTTATTTTAAGTAAAATTGCAAACTTACCTAAAAATACACACGCGAAAAATATGCAATACAGATTCAGAGAAAAAAAGAAGCCAGTTAGCCCCTCCCCTGTCGGGAGAGCTAGTGAGGATGAAAGTCTTTCCTACATATAATTAAGCACGTGTGGACTTTATGAGCTGTGAATCGCTTGTGCATTTAGGTGCTTATGATTCAAAGACACGTAACTAAACGCACTGATTAGGCTTTGGAAAGGTAAATAAATGTTTATTTCTAAAAACAGTGCGTACGTACTCTCATTAACATATGTAACCAAAAGTGACCATTACAAATAAAACTTGAAATAAGAATAATCATGACATATTTTACATTACACACAAACACATACTGCATGAAGTTAGAAATATAATGATCTACTATATATAGAGACTTTTATAAAACATTTTAAAAATAATAATTAAAAAAATAAATGCTAAACAAACAACCAATACAGTTAAATATAAGTAAATTTAATGGTTTTTGTTCACAACATTTAAAGTAAATAAAAGTTCTAAATAAACCTTCACAAACTATACACAAACAATAGCAACTTAAGAAGGTTAAAGTCTTGCACAAAATGTAAAATTAGCATAAGGGGCCGGATCCAGACCGCATATACGCAATCTATGTATCGAAACGATACGCAGATTACGTACAATAGCTACTACGCATGCGCAGTAGCTATTGTTCAATGAATTACGGCCGTCTGTGGAAGATGGACGTAGTTCTGGATTTGGCCCAAGATTATATAAATCTTTATTTGTATCCTTTATAAACATACATCCATTGATTATAAACATGCAGCAAGTGCGGGCTGAACTAAGTAGAGTAGAAGCATGGCCACACAAAAAACAACACAATTCTTCAACTTCCGAGTGGTCGAGGGCTACTTTAACTTTTCCCGTATGTTAGTTTCCGCAAGGCACTCTTACTTGTGAATCAGTCTTAACTCTACTCTATTGGAACTCCCATACTGTACATTAGTATCCCGTGTGCAGCTTATTTGCATTAAGAGTCTTGCCCTTCTAGCCACGCACGCGGAACTCGTTCCGTGGCGATGCGTTCTTCAGTCCTAAGTCTGACGTCCGTGTATGTGCATCAGTCGGCCATGGTTTCCTTGCGTATATTTGAGTTCTGGGCATGCGCAGTTTAACTGATCGTTAAAATACGCACATAGATTCTTCACTTAGGTGTGAATTCGGTTCATTATGTCAGCATGACATTACCTGGATAAACAGTTTTCCAGGCCAAACAGTAAAAACGTGTTACAGTTAACTGAACTTTGAACATAAAACATATTATACCCTGAAAAAAACAAAAAAACAAAAACAAATGAATATCAAGAAGATATATTTAAATAAAGGCCTGATCTAGAATTAAGGGCTAAATCTATACGTTAGCTTCTGTTGTGGATGCTAATGTATGGATTATGGTATCAAAATGCCATAATCCGTGCACTACCCTTGCACTTCTGCTTGTGGAATGAATTTCCATTGCCAGGACCCTTCCTAAATATTCTGCATGTATCTCTGTGTATGAGGAGTCATTAATTGTACATAAGGCCAAGCGTACTGTATCTTGTATGCAAAGTTAGTGGGCCGGACCCTCATGCGGAGGCTGAATTCCGCACAGAATAGACCACACAAACACTGAACAGCTTTAATTTTAATCTGCAATTTAGAGTTGAGCAAGAAAACATGACCACTCACCTCTCGTTCTCTTCCTATAGCTTATATTGAGACACCCTGAGTGTCTGGATCAGCCTCAGATTGGGGATTTGCTAAACGCAGTATTTCTATAAAATGGAGGTATTGAAGTTACATAAAACATCAATAATACACTTTTATTGTAACATTTACTGATTAACAATAATATCATTCACTTTAAATATTTTCAAATTCACCTCTGCAGATATTTTTCCTAATGGCCGCTGCTGTGGATTGTGTTTTGTATACATCATTATCTAGTTACAGAATGGGTGATCCGACATTTAAGCGAGGCTGGAGGTGCCTGTAACTGAGTTAGATGCCGGCTATTAGTAAGAATGAAAGACAACTTTTTCCTTTAATGCTTTTTGACTGTTGCTTGTTGATACAATTCCTCATTCTAAAAATCAATTGTGCTGACTATAAACAGCCCTGAGAGACCAATACTTATGACAACCTGGAATAATCAGATGTAAAGGTGTAAAGTGATAGAACAGTTAAATGGCGCTCGGTTTGAATTGTTCCCCAGACTATTATGTTGTGCATAGAGCTTGTCACAATTGTATTTTTCCTAATATTTCTGTGTCATATAAAGTAATCCCTGCACGACAGTATCATTTACATGTTTAGCATCAGAATCACATTCTTTCTTCATTTACTGTCAGGATATGGTGTTTGTATATCTCTGTAATTCATCTGCCATTCATTACTTGCGTGTCCCTGTAGTTACCAATTTGCATATTTCATCAGAAGGGAACAGATAGGACAAGCGGGTGTTTACAATTTGTCTGAAACTCAGTTTGCTTAAAAATGAGTTGACATTGATAGAAGTAATTGATTTTTTAAGTGGTTGCTGTATAGGGTTAAAAAAAGATCATTTGAAATGCTGTTATTATTGGACCTATATAATTGACTGCATTACATACACCTCACAATAGAAAAAATAAAAAAAAGATTTTTGTGTAGTATAGAAGACATTTGCTGCTTTTCCAGAGTAATAATTGTCAGGATCTCAGGCATATTAGCCAAATTGGGCATAATGCCAGTCAGTTGCCATACACGCTTCTAGATGGCTTCCGGTTTCAGTACATAGCGCTGGATCCAGACTTAAATATCCCTGCATGCAAAGAATACAATTAACTTGACTCCCCCTGCAATCAACTTCAAGCACTTACTTAAGTCTGGATCCAGCCCAAAGAAACAAAGAAAAATATGTCCCAGCACACTACTTATTAATCGGTAGCTAACCTGTAATTTTATCTGTATAAAAGGCTGAAATATTACTTACACACATTTGAATACATATGATAAGTCACCTGATACTTCCAAAGCTTTTCTGCTAAGGTGCTTCTAATTCTAAACAGAGAGGACCTGATTCACAATTAAGAATCTGTTTTTTTTTTAGGTGCGTAAATTTAAGAAGGGCCAATTAGTGCAGGCATAATGTACGTAATCTATGTTGGACTTTCAAACGTGATGACTCTGAATCACCATCACGAACTTAGTTTGTTTAGGTTCGTAGGGAATTAAGAATGAAGGGGTGTTCCGGAAAAAATTAAGAACAAAGATAAGAAGAGTGGGAGCCATTTAAATGGGGAATTCTGGGCGTGGTTAGCCCACTGTGTCCCTAATTTTGGCACTTATGCACACAACTATGAACCTAAAAATTAGGTAGCCCTATGGCTAAGAAGCAGGACACCGGGGGTGTTTCAGGGGAGTCGGCCTGCTACTTAGGTGTGTAAAATTAAGAACCTAAAACATTCTTAAGTGTAAATCTGGTCCAGATTGCCTATATTGGGTCCTAGCCCAGCGTCCACAGGTGGGGGTTGTGCTTACAGCCCAACATCGTGCAGGACTTTTGGCATTTTGGCATTTGCCAGAGAACACCAAGATTGGCAAATTTGCCACTGGTGCCCTGTGCTCTTCACAGATGAAAGCAGGTTAACACTGAGCACATGTGACAGACGTGACAGAGTCTGGAGATGCCATGGAGAACGTTCTGCTGCCTCGAGCATGACCGGTTTGGCAGTGAGTCAGTAGTGGTGTGGGGTGGCATTTTTTTGGGGGGCTGCACAGCCCTCCATGTGCTCGCCAGAGGTAGCCCTTATTTTTTTGAGCAGTGTATATTAAACAATGTAATGCTGACCCTAATCGTAACCCCTAATTAATAATTAACAAGCTAACTCATTACTTCATTATGATGCAGCTACAGCTGCAGAACATAAGTGCACATATAATAAATAAAAATCTGACCGGACAGCACAGAGCTGAGGATTACCGGATACAGGGACAGAATGAGATAAAAGGGAAAAGGACAGTTCTGATAAAGGGCACAAAAGAGAAGAAGACAGAGCAGAGGAAGAGCACAAAAAAAGAAAAAATGAACAGGACAGAGCGGAGAGACAAACAGAGGAGAGACACAGCAGCAGAAGCCAGGGCAAGGTAAGCCAGACAGGACAGAGTGGAGGGACAGACAGAGGAGTGTCACAAGAGTAGGACCCAGGACAAGGTAAGTCTTTTTTTTTATATATGGATTGTTGATTTTTTTTATGTCAGGGTTATGAATAGATATCATGCTGAACATATAGCTGGAAGCATAGTAACCTTTCCATCATAATACTTTTGATTTTAAAAAAAAGTATTAAATAAACTAATGATGCTACTGATCTTATGATGTTGACAATATTACAGTCGATTTTATGACTATCACCGTGGCAGCCATAACCACATGAGCACATGGTTTGTCTTTATTCTTTTTTTCTCCAAATTCTGTCTGTTAATTATAATACAACCACATGGGGGCAGCAGATACTCATCATTGCTTTCTGTGACAACCAAAATTAGCATTGCTCCCAATGTTCCTCGAAAGCATCCAGCAGATATGCGTTTAAATATGTATTTAATTTTATGTTAAAGATACAGCCTTGAAGGAAAAAAATGTCATCTTGCTCAGATTCTAGCCCTATTTTATGAGAACATTTTGCTTTGTAACTTGACATTGGCACAGAATATTGTTCAATTCACATAATATTACTTGAAAGAGTATTCCTTAACAAAAGATAGCACGTGCTCGTAAGTAATTACTGCCTAGTAGCTTCAGTCTTTGAGAAACACGCAGAAAATGTTAATTGGACAGAAACGCAACAAAAATTACCATATTGTTTACATGCTCCACTATTTGGCTTCCATGAAATGCTGTATACAAAATGATGATGATGACGAAGAAACAAAATGCAGTGCAAGAGTGTATGGTATCCTTCAGTGTCC
Source organism: Limnodynastes dumerilii (assembly GCA_011038615.1). NCBI lineage: Eukaryota > Metazoa > Chordata > Amphibia > Anura > Limnodynastidae > Limnodynastes > Limnodynastes dumerilii. The sequence goes on from WWET01000357.1 coordinate 519,420, forward strand.
CTCCATTCTGCTTCAACCATTATGAAATAATTTGCTATCTGATAGTCCTTCAGACTTTCTTTTGTTTTTTGTCTGTTTAAGTGTTGGAGTTTTCTAAAAAAGTCTACTGTTCTAATCAAATGATCTTTATTTCTGATTTAAATAGGAGTTTGCTTGCAATTTTTAATATTTTTCTTTATTTTTTTTATTTTGTTTCTTTTTTTTAAAGAACTGACCCAATGTCATTTGTTTAGAATTAATAGACAGGATTAAAACTTTAAGAGAGTTAACACTACTTAATCTGTAGTTTGCTTGGTTTGAGGTTTCATACTAGGAAATCATTGGATACCTATTGGTGTATTGCATCATTATCTTCATTATCTTCATTATATATATTATCTACTTTACAATGAAGAAATTTCAGATAGTACCACTCCCCCAATTTGATATTGATGTGATATACTTTTTGCAAATGTACTGTCTTATGAAGTCTATATCAAAACACCAATCATTGCTAAAAAATAACACTTTCTTTTCTATATATTATTGTTGTATCATTCTTATAATCATACAATACAAAGAAAGCACAGTTTTGTAAACTCAGGGTTTAGAACTTCACAGCGCTGGTGTAATGAATTCAATTCCTGAATAAGGCCTTGAATGTTGTTGTATGTTCTCCCTGTGTCTGTGTGGTTTTCCACAGGTTGCTCCTTCTACACCAAAAAGTAAAGTAGTTTAAATGGATGCTGACAGAAATTACCTCCAGTCTCTGTGTGTGTGTTAAGGAACTTAGACTATAGCTCAAATGGGGCGTTACAAATAATCTCTATACAGTGCTGTAGAAATTTGTGGTGATATATATAAATAAACAATAATAATAAATGATAATAATCTTACACATTGTCATCTGCATCATCATAAATGATCCCTTCTTAAAATCATATGACCCTTAAAATTCATTAAATTCCTGATATCTAATAATAATTAGTTTGATTAAAAAAGAAAAGCTGATAAGCTTTAATGATGATATTATAAACATTTCTATTTTAGTTTTATATTAGTATTTCAGAGGTTTTGTTAATTTTTTATTTTTTTTGCATAGTTCAGTAGGTTTCTGTGCATATTTTACTGTCTTTTATGCACCTGCTTGTATTATCTTATAAAATGACTGAGCAACCACCATTTTGTGTATATTTCTTTGCAAGCAATCTGGGATCAGCAGCTGACAGGGAATGTTGGTCAATATATTCTAAAGGCCTTAAGGGGTTTAGCTCTCAATTTAAAAACGCAAGATACATGACCCAAAATAGAGACTCTCACTGTTTAGAGTAAGGATCAGCTCAGCAGATAAGCCTTAAAAGTGGCAGGTGGCTTATGATGTATTTACAAATGTATTATATTTAACAGATAGCAGTGTGCTGGAGCACTTTTTTTCTGTGCACATTAAACATGCCTTTCATGCGCATATTTGTTACCTATAAATGATTTGAGCAACCAGCATTACATATTTATATATATGACCTGCCAGTACATAAAAAAAAATATATATATACACACACACACACAAGCCAATCCCCCACCAGCATTGTTTTCCATTAAAGTAAAACAAACAAACAAACAAACAAACAATAGAATTGAAACATACTGGGGCTGTTTCAGAGCCAAAAGTAAAAAGAACACATTCTATATTTTGTAAATTTTAATGCAATTAATGTGAAGTTTATAAGAGTTCCAGAAATTCATGCAACTGCAGCTCTGGATGGCAGGGTATGCATGGACATAGCACAGTCAAGCACAAGACAGCTACATTTTCAGATACTTTTCCTTTTTTCCAAGTGAACCAAACTGCTAGTGCAGGGTACTAAATAGCTATGTATAACTTGCTGCCTAGGTGTTACACTTGAACTGTCCTTTGTTCCCCGCATACAATCTGTTTCTAAATCCTGTTATATACACCTAAAAAACATTTCCAGAATACAAAAGAATCTCTCATAAGACACTGCTAAAACTCTCATTCATACAGTAATTATCTCCCGCATTGATCACTGCATTACTGCTCTCCTTATTGGAATCCCACAATATAAAATCACCCCTCTACAGTTCATATTGCATGCAACAGAAAGACTGATTTTCCTTGCAAAACGTTGGCTACCTGTATACTACAGAATAAAATACAAAATCCTCTTACTAACCTATATGCCATAAACAACACTGCACCTGCATACATATCCTCATTTGTCTAAAGATATATCCCAGTTCGCTCTCTCAGATCATCACAAGATCTACAACTCTACACTGCATAAATGCTTTGATTCCTGGTTACAGGACTTCTCCCGGGCTGCACCCACTCTCTGAAATAACCTTACTTGCCCATTAAGACTATCCTCTAGTCTCCAAATTTTCAAGTGCTTCCTTAAAACTCACCTCTTCAGACAAGCTTAGCAAATTCTTTAACCTTTATAAGCTTTATTTACCATTTTATCAACCACTTTGCCTCAATCTTTGTCTATTATAAAATTCCCTAATTTCTGCTACTAACACTGCTGTGTGACTGGATCATGCAGAGCACTTAGCACTTTTACTATACAACATGGCTGGTCCATTGTGTGATATATAGCACTTTCCCTTATGTATCAAACCCACTGTCCTATCTGTCTGTCTTTTACCACCCAGTCTTGTTTATACTGATTGTTAATTGTAAAGCGCTACATAATCTAAAAAAGGGAGAAAGGTTTAGAAGTACTATGTACACCCAATAGGGGGCATTTCGAGTAGGCTATGTAGATAATGAAATATTGACTTACACTCAAAATAATAGAGTTATAACAAATAAACCGCTGCTCTGTAAGGAGAGTCAAACCTCCTAATAGACTAATATATAGGACAAAAGATACAAAAAACAGAGAGCTGGTATATAGTATAAACCCTATAGTTAATGTATTTCTACAGATAAAATAAAGACATAAAGATATGTAATAAAAATATATAAATAAAATAGGAGACTCCAGGGTCTACATAGAGATCATGAAAATGATAACACCAAAAAACACCTAAAAGGAAATGTAGAGATAATTATTGGCAACTTACAACACACCACCTAATAATTGTTAACAATGTACCACATAGTTTTGACAATCAAGTTCATGAGAATGCGCTGTTATTTCTAGATTCAGAGTTGAATTAATCAATTGATGTTTATAGATAATCCAAATAATGGAAAGGTACAGACTAGGCCACTGGGCACAGCATATGACAAATTCACAATATGAGGGTATCTCCTTGGTATTTGATTCAACCCTGGTAATTCTTGAATGTCAGGTATAATTGTCTATTTGGAAAACTTGCAAATGCTTTTGATTCAATAGAGGATAAATGGGATTGTACGCATTGATCATGATATATATTAAAAAATCTTAGCCAGATATGTTCATAAATGCATATAGTGATAAGAAAGGTAGATCTGATTAATTATATTGATTACATTTACTCATGGTACCATGGAAGTTTAAATGCACCAGATATAGTTAGAGTCTCAGTTAATATAACTTATATGGCAGATTCACAGTGATGGTATAAATTGCTTGTCTCCCAGTATATTGATCATAATTTGGTATCTTACTGGACTTAAGTGATGGGTCTGCGTCAGGATAAACAGACACTAAACTCCCCTTTCAGGGAGTAGGTTAATTGGTTCCTTCAGGTGAGTGGCAGACAGGATTATTCACATGGTGAGAATGTCACTAGGGCTTGGTATACAGGTATTCAGCAAACTCCCATTAGCAGACGATGTTGCCTCTCTCCCGACCCATGGCTGTTAGCAGGTGATGTTGCTGAGCGATGGCCAGGTAGTTAACACAGTCTATGGAGCTCTGGTCTCCTTAGTTAAAAATCCAAACACTGAATTTTAAATTATAACACCAAAAAACACCTAAAAGGAAATGTAGAGATAATTATTGGCAATTTACAACACACCACCTCTTATTAGCACCTCCCATTAGCAGACGATGTTGCCTCTCTCCCGACCCGTGGCTGTTAGCAGGTGATGTTGCTGAGAGATGGCCAGGTAGTTAACACAGTCTATGGAGCTCTGGTCTCCTTAGTTAAAAATCCAAACACTGAATCTTATTAGTAGTTAGGGAACAAATACAAAGGAGGCGCTTAGAGATTTTTTTTATAACTGTAGTAACTGTTTATTTATCAAAACATGTATCTAAAAAGGATAAAATATTAATCTGAGCTATGTTTCAAGTTTAAATGTACACCACTACAATGTATTAATATTATCATTCTCATAAGGCAAGGACCAACAAGTCAGATATTCTTTCAGGTGAACTTTCAAAGAGATTATCTATATAAGTCACCATAAGCGTGTAGCAACAGTGCTTATTGCGCATATACAGAAAAAAACTTTAGCAAAGTTCCAATAAAAAAAGATGCTTTAGCTGTGGTATGCAGCAATTAGAGGACAGCTGGAAGCGTTCAATTCCACATTCAGATATATATGTGTGCAAAGTTCAATTTTGAAAACAAATAAAATCCATATAAATGGCAATCTCATATGATTAGGTAGTGTTCGCGATAATGCAGCGGTATAATAGACACTTTTGGACCAGTATGAAACACCTCAATAGCTTTTGATATAGTATAGGTGCTTTAGATCAGTCATTAATTAGTGCAGGAGCTAGAGTAGTTAGCATGCAGCGTCCATAGGGAACAAAGCTGGCATAAAATTGAGAAGGTGGTGGTGGTGCCGTCCTTTTGATGTGTTTCTCCCTCAAAAAGGATTTTATCAAAGAGTGTCGAATCCTGGGTTGGAGTGCCTTATAAGGCTTCCTCTTCCTTTCATTAATTAACCACCTATGCATGCGTAGTAATTATTTTACTTTAAATGAATAGATGATATTGTGTCTGTGCGTTCACCCAAGTCCCAATAGGAGTTTTCTCTTCGTTACTTTCACAGTCTTTTCATAAAATGTTCCTCCAGAAGAGTAGTTTTCAATAATTCATATGTCCTTTTCACTTTCTTATTTTTCTCCAAAGATTCTCAAGGTATCCTCCTTCAAAGTTTTGTTATTCTCCCAAAAAAAGGAAAACAAATATAGTGCAGACCGGATGATATCAAGGTAAGTCTCTCACTATTATACTTACATTAGATCTGTCTTGAACTTCTGCTTATAGATATATCTTTTCCAGGTATCCTTCTGTATCCTCTCACTCTTCCGAAAGTCTTCACTTCCCTACAGCCTGTCCAGCGGTACCTCAGAAGACAAGGGGAAACCTGCTGCAGATCGTACAATCCCTGGTAAGTATATCACGGATTTTATACTCACATTAAGTGTCTCTTGAATTTTTTCTTATAATGGTGTCTTTCTTTTCTTAGATCCTTCCTCGTATGCTCCCGTCGTCTGCAGGTCCCCTTTTTACTCCAACTTCTCCAACGGCACCTCAAAAAGATAGAGACAGACCTGGTGCAGACCGCGTGGTGCACAGTAAGTACAATCCAAATTTTATACTCACACTACGTTTCTCTTTAAATCCTACCTGCAATAAGTGTCTTTTCTCTCCTCAGAATCACCGTCCTCCCACCTCCTCCAGGCTCCGCTTTAATCTCTGTGGCGACGTTTCCAGGGCCGTTCTCTCCCAATCCTCTCCACTCAAACAGTAAAAAATATAACAGTTTTCATAGAAATCTTTCCCCCCCTGTAGGGAGGGGAGAGGTAATCTATCCACTACAGCCCACCTTCAGCCTCTATCCCCAAAGAATGGAACAACTCCTCAAGGAAAAGCGGCAATATGCTAGCATATTGAATCGGTTCCCGCCTCTAGATGTTTTTTCTATTTGTTTTATAGCTTTGATTGAAAGCACGGTAATGTCACCTTTATGTTCTTTATGGATATGTCTGGAGACAGAGTGTGTTAGATTTTGTGTAATGACATTACGGCACCACACTGGCAGGAAATCAGGTATATTACAAGTGAACTATGAAGGTTTTCACTTTAAATGTCTCCATCTTATCTGAAGATTGGAAAGTGTCACAAGTTTTGTCTGCATGTCTACAAGTGTGGCATCCATTACAATTACATCCAAAGAAGCCAACTGGTTTAGGTGGCAACCAGGATAGATGATGATCAGCATTCCAGTTATCATTTTAACATTTTATTCTGCGCATTCGCAGTGTGAAGGAACACAGAGGTAAGCCACGCCATTGTTTGTACATTCCAGTCTGGATCGGTCGCTTATTGTTTAATAAGATTTTCATGTTTTAACTCCATTTGGATGGTGTATTCGGAAAGCTAACATGTAGACTGGGAATAAAGTATAGGACTAAACAGCAAAATAACGACAGCGAAGTTCTGGCTACTGTAAGACCTATGAGCAGTGAATACTATTATTGTTTTACAGTAAATATTTCTAATCAAGAAAAAATATAAGCACAGTGTAGCTGTTACTATAAAAAAGTACATGTTGGGGAAAACTGCAGTCACAAACCTGACTTGCTGCCTCTTGCCGTGTCCCCTAATCAGCCCTGACCAACTATAATATTATGTAATTTGCAGTATTGCAGGGCGGAATTCGTGATGCTGATTAGTGGATATGAGGTATCTCTCTGTCATAGGTAATGTTAAAAACAATCATTGGAAAAACACCCATGTGCTCCTTTGTTTTAATGTTTGATAGATTGTGTACATATGATACATTTTAAACCTCTTTATGTTTTTGTACAGCATCAATAGATAAACAATAAAAGTGTGTAGGTAGATCATATAGAACAAAGTTATACACATGTGATGATCCACATGTTAACTGCAATAAAACTTACATATGACTTGTGAAAAAAACCTGATGTTATTTGTTTGTCTTTTTTTATATATATGGGAACAGAATTTTAGGTAGAAAGTGTAAAGGCACATAACAAACTTCTAGCAAAAAGACGGGATGGATATTAATAGAAGGGTAAAAGAGGTTAAAAGCAACAATAGGGAATAGGGAAAAGAACTGGGGTTGTTTAAGATTAAAAACCACAAGAGCTTTGTGAGGGGATTAATAATAATGGTCCGCATTCACAGTTACGTAGTTTTCGTCTTACGTACGTTGTTTTAAGAATTGAGCTACTACGTATGCGTAGTAGCTTATTTACGCTATGTACATACCAATTCTGTACGTAGATTGTGTAAGCGCGGTCTTTAAAACAATGTATGTAAGACGAAAACTACATAACTGTGAATCCGGACCAATAATAATAATAATAATAATAATAATAATAATAATAATATATTAAGGAATTATTATAATTAAGTATAATAAGAATGAAGATTGCATCCTAGTGTTAATATTGGATGAGGTTCAGACTTTGTGAGCAGAAAATGCTTCCAGCACAGACCTGGATCCTCAGAAATGTTGGTAATCCAGCATCATTAGATTTTCACCTCTGACCGCAGCGAGGGAAGAGTTCTGAATCAAACTCCTTATTATTAGTATTTATTAGTATTTTTTTTTACATTTTATTAAACCAAGAAATAATAATGGTCAGTTTAAATCAATGTTCCATATGAAGGTCAGATGTTTTTAGATGATCTAAAAAAAAAAAGGTGTTAGTGGTAAACTATAAATCTAAGTAGATTTGGAGATGCTACTTGCAATATTTCTCTACACAGAAAGAGCTCTGATTTGGTTTAGTAAAAATCTGGAGCTATATGAAATATTCCAATTGGTAAATGTTGATGATATGATTAGCATCAGTGCTTAACAATCATAAGCATTCAACTATCCTTAAAAGCATAAGAAAAGTTCCTTAGTACTGATGCATTAATGTCAATGGACCAGATCCTGATATAAGAAAAAGCCTGCATTTCATAATCATGCATGTGCGCAAATAATCCTCAGGATCCAACTTCTGAGCTTAAAGCCTTTCCAGTTATGGGGCTTGACAGGGCGAGCTGAGTACAGTGAGTAAGTAATGTGAGAGAGGATGGCTTTAAATTGTTCAGTAAGGACTTTCTTAAGCTAGGTTCCTGCTCTCATAACCCTGTATACAGTAAGTGAGGGGAATTTATTGTATAAGTATAAGATCATTTGCTATAAAGTTTAGATCATACTTGCTTGAAAAGTAATGCCATTTGTAAGGTGACTAAAATAGCCATGTTCTTATCTGGATCACCAGGGACAGAGAGCCTTATTCACTAAAATCGCTTTTAAACAGCGATTATGAATCGTCAGCCAAGGATGAACGGCAATTTTTCCAAGGACAGACGGCGTGCTTTTAAACATAAAAGCATGGCGATTTATCCATGGAAAAACATTGAACAGCAACAGCGATTGTAAATTGCCAGCAAAAAGAGCGATTTTTAAAAAAATACCATTTTAATACCATTCAAACTTCTTCCCCAAATATCCTTAGTACTATGTTTTACAAATGATAGAGTGAAATAATGTTTCTTTAAGACCACATATACGCAATCTACATATGGAAAAGATGCGTAGATTACATTGTAAGTAGTCAGAAACGTTAAACTCCGGACGTATATGTTATACGTCCGGGAGTCTGCATACGGACCAAAATGTTTGACAGGTTTAACATGCTAATACAGAACAAAAAATGTCAGCTGACTTACACAAGCAACATCAAAACTCTGAATGTACGGAATGCAAGTTCTGCACGTTATTGTAGGACAGCCCTTCGTACGTTCAAGTATATGCATTGTAGGTGGGTGGAGGTATTTAAATTGTACAGTATGGACAGCATTAGGCACTTCCCTGTGTCAGTACGTTCCACACACATAGAGATCCAGTGGTGAGGATGGACCGGGGGTAATGGGAAAGACAAGCAGACAGTGACTGGAGGAAAGA
>WWET01000357.1:528986-539060 GCA_011038615.1 Limnodynastes dumerilii
ATAAAATGGAGTACTAGACTTTCTTATCCGACTCAAGGTAAGGAAAAGATGCAAATGTGAAAACAAAAGAGGGAGACAGGACCCAATGGTGCAATACTTCCCAGCGTATGGTGACAGAGAAAGTGCTAAATATTTCACTCACGTGCTTACTCTCTTTTTGTTGTGCAGTACCAATGGTCTTTCTTTCCTCCTCCCGTCTTCCTTCCTCCTCTATTTGTTTTTTTCCGTATGTATGAGGGCCGAGGAAATGGAAAAGGTACTATCCTTCATATAGCAAAGCATTCACCAGTTTTAGAGGCCATATCTCCAGAAAGTCATAAATACAGTGCAAATAAGAACAACTAAAATGGTGCATGGCCTGTGTCACAAAACATACAAGGAGAGACTAGAGGAAGTAACATGTATAGCTTGGAGCAGAATTCAAACCAAAAAAGTGGGCTGCACTGGTTATTAAAAATATCTCAGTAACACAAATTAATGAAAAATATAACAAAAAATTAATTAAGGGGTGCTACACATGGGTTGCTGTTATTGTAATCACATACAAATATTTTCCAAAGAGTAGGAAAGAAAGAAGCAACTCTTAATGGTGCACACCCTAAATATGAAAGACCTCTACACAATAATTACTGCAAAAATGTAAAACATAAATAGACACATAATTAAAAACAAGTCACCTTCCAGTGAAATATACAGATTGCATAGTGGTCCCAACAAATGAAAAGATGTAACATCCGACCAAGAACTATAACACATAACAGTAAATCACTGTATCATAATCAACAGTATAAATACTCAGCCGATAGTATACAGAATAACAAAGTGAGTCTGTGGGCACTGAAACGGCAGCCTAAACTGATAACCGAGGGCTGTCCCTAAGAATAAAGAGACTAGCAGCCTCATGGCTGCACTTTGCCTGTAGACGTAAACTAGCCCTACACTAATCTAATGGCAGAGTACATTTTGCAAAAATAAAAATAAAAAATAGAAAAAATATTATTAGGAATAAGTACATATAACTGTCTAAGAATAAATATGATGACCAGGTTCTAAAAGTATAAGAGAGTCCAGACACTCCAGGATAAAAAAGGGAACCTTTAAAAAAATAAATAAAAATAAGGTACCCCTTCCGATCACAGGGCTTGGAGTAGAGAAGGGAGAGGAGGAATTTGATAGCAGCTTTCACATATATCAAGGGTTGCGACCCGCTAGATGAGGGTGGCATTTTTCACAGGAAGAGGTATAATAGAACACAAGGGCATGAATATAAACTGGAGGGTGACAGGTACAGGAGGGACATTATATAAAGAAAGAGGTGTAATAGAACATGGGGTCATGCATTTAAACTGCAGGGTGGTAGATTCAGAGGAAATGTGCGGATAAAGACGTCACTGAAACAGTGATAGATAAGTGGAATAATCTCCCATCTGAGGTGGTAGAGGTAACACAGTAGAACAGTGTAAACATGCTTGGGATACATATAAGGGTATCTTAAATCTCAAATTAAATTGAGGGTAGATAGAGTCTAGGGACAGTATAGTTTTCAATAAACAACTGGGCAGACTGGATGGGCCATGTGGCTCTTATGTGCCGTCACTTTCTATGTTTCTATGTTTCTAACCTAAGAACAATATATAATACAGATAAAATATACAAATAAAGAGCTTTATGATAAAATGTTTTTTTTTTAAATGCCTCAAAGTGGTTATTGTCGAGAATTTGAAAATAAGAGGAAATCATCTGATAATAACTCTAGTTAACAATGTTTTTTTACAGGGCTCTTCATGTTTTATTTTATATGTGTATTCTCTGCATTGACTTCAAGAATGTTCATGATTCTTCCTATCAACCCCAGTTTTGAAGTCACACCATCTTCAAAAGCCAATATTGTGATATATGACCCATTTTTAGAGTAGAATGTTATCATCCCCTCTTAGAGGCTGGGTCAAGTGTGTCTGGCAGTGCAGGGGTCGTTCTTGAGATTTAAGGGCCCTGTTCTAGTTTGCCCACATGTGTTGGCCATCAGCATTGGGCTATAAAATAGCCCCACCAATCATGAATTTTGTAGTCAGAGGGAGCCATAAATGCAGCACTGTGTTCTCAGCCATGTTGAGCAATGCCTAGAAACTGTGTTTACTCCCTAAACTCTCCAAACTTGCTACATGAGGTGAGGTTACTTTTAAATGGCAGAAACGATGTTTGAATCCAACTTTGAAGCAGAGCTATGAGCTTTACTTTCAAGGTTGGTGACCAAACAAAGCCAGTCTCTCATATTTGCTATGTCACTTGTGTTGGAATCCCTCACAGGTTGGTCATAGGGTTTTCCGCACATGAATTTTGCCATTCCAGTGATTTGGAGGAAACCAAAAGACCACCGCACAGAATGCTACTTTTGCCTGATGTACAATTTGGGCATCAATTCAAGTCATTGCACACCATGACATACCCAATTGTACCGTCTGCCATGAGGCCTGCGTCTCACATATGAACATATGCCTCTGCCGAAGCCTCCAGAAAACTTCAGACTTCATAGAGATGAATGAGAAATTAAGTCTGCAGAGCACGTGAGGATTAGGAAAGTCTTATCCCAACCTTTGAGTCTTCATGTACATCTCCTAAACCACATTTCATAACTCAAGGGGATCTCAATGACCTTGCCCAAGATTCAAATCTAATAGGAAAGCAGAACTTTTGGTCTCCAGCTTGAAAGGCTGTAGTCTCCTTCGCAATGACAGTAATGTATCGCGACTTTAATGATTTCTTTGTCCTTGAAGATGCACTTGTCTTTTGCTATGATTTTCAAACTGTTATGGAAACACTTGTTTGCAAATACAAAGTAGAAGACTGGCATCTGTATAATGATTCCTCTAAAGTGAGCTTGAAAGTTGTATGACTCCAAAACAGCAACAAGTTACCCTCAGTATTATTAGCTCATGCTGCTGCTATAAAGGAAACATATGGAAACATGAAACTCCTGTTGAACAGAATCAGATAAGAAGCATCAGTAGCATGCCTGTGGTGACATAAAAGTTATTCCACTTTGGTACTGCAATTCAGGTACACAAAATACTTCTGTTTTCTGTGTGAGTGGAACAGCATAGACCGGACAAATCATTATGTTCAGAAGCAGTGGCCAAAGTGATTTTCACTAACCTTCGCAGTGAATAATGTTGTCAGTACCCCACTTGCTGATCCCGGGAAAGTATATCTGCCCCACTCCATGTAAAGTTAGGTCCTCTCAAGAACTTCATCAAAGCACAAGATCAGAGTTGCCTTTGCCTACTTAAGACAGAAATTCCCGAGGGTCAGTGAGGCAAAGCTGAAAGAGGGGAACACTGAAGGTCCTCAAATAAGAGAACTGATGCTCTATGGGCATTTTAATGGCCAGCTTAATTCTGCCAAAAAAAGCTGCATGTGAGGCTCTCAAGATTGTTTTCCAGAACTTCTTAAGTTACCATATTGTAGATAACTAGAAAAAGCTGGTGGACAATCTCTTAAAATCTTACAAGACCATGGGGAGTAACATGTCTCTGAAATTCTACTGATTGGACTTACATTTGGGGCTAGATTTACTAAGCTGCAGGGAAGCAAAAGTGGAGATGTTGCCCATAGCAACATGCTAAAAAATGTCATCTAGAATTCGATTGGTTGCTACAGGCAACATCTCCCCTTTTCCTTTCTCACAGGTTAGTAAATCTGACTCTTGGACTTTTTTCCAGCCAGTCTAGTGGCAGTCAGCGTCGAACATGGTGAATGGTTTCACCAGGACATTTCCATAATGCTAACCTGTTAACCTTATTCTCACTTAACCTGTTTCTTTCCACGAACAAAATAGTTCTCCTAACTATTCATCTTTTTAGTAGTTCAACTACTTGTCGCCTTTTCTGGTCAGTTGCGGTACCAACAAATCACTTATTATAAGTATTGTGTACCACCAACCTGTATCACCTTACTAATTACTAACAAAATACATAATATCCATATCAATGGCATGAGAATTTTACTTGCTGTGTTTTGTAGTATCACATTATTTAAACCTTGTCCTGAATTCAGGCAAGCAATAGAGTATAGGACAGGTACTCAAATAGTTGAGTTGAAGAATGAAAAATGTCTGATGACTGTTAACTTGATGGTTAATCAAAGTATAACGAAAATCTTGAATACAATGATTCACTTATATAAAGACACAAAAGCAAATACTCTTGTACTGTTCATGAACTAACCATTGAAATACTCAGTATGTTTTATTTTATAGCATGAAAACAGCACCATTATACTCCCACACACCTTATACACAACAACCTATAATAGATTATTTTCTATGAATATCTAAATAATGTAATGCTTCATTTGGGAATTTTTTGTTTTATATATTATTATTATTATTATTATTATTATTTAATTGTAAGTATGTTTCTTTATTGTAAACCATTGATAAAAAAAAAGTACTTTTATGATTCATATACCTTTTTTTTATTCTATTTTGAGAATAAGAAAAGAAAATAAAGCTCAAAACAATTCAATAAAACTATCCCTTTGTGTAATATTCTCTTTATCCCTTTGATCTCCTTTGCAGCTGAGACCAAAATATCAGTAACAATTACAGAGCCTCTGTGATGCTTTTGTCATTTTATTGTAACCTGCTGTCCCTTTTCTCTTGAGCTGCTTCTCCGATGATTTTTCAGAATCCCAACTATGGTTTTTACTTAACAATGACAACCATTTAATTTGACTCTTTTTTTTTTCAGATAAATATATTCTCACACTTCTGTTGTATATCTTTTGATGTTAACCTTTGACTATATCTATCTTTGGTTTAATAATGTTAAGTAACCCACTGTCTACAAAATGTGTTACAGAATCACCCTGGACAGAATGAAAGCAGGTGTGTCCTGAGCCATAATTTTTGATGTTTAGTTAACTGTTCCCTTTATGTCCTACAAAACATCAAATATACTGGAAATAAAATAAATAAACAATAATGTTCCACAAGGAAAACAGGCAAATAAACAACTGAACTGAAAATACTGGAACCTGTAATACCAGTCACTGTGTAATGCAGGGAGGCATGCCGGGACCTCTGATAGCAGTCCAAGGTCATGCTGAGACTGTCTGAAACCAGTAATAGCAGATACAGCAAGGCAGGCTGGAACCTGTTGTAGCAGTCCAGAAGGACATGGAGACTGGTTAAAACCAATGATAGCAAATACAGCAAGGCAGTCTGTGGTAGCATCAAATGCAATAGGTAAGTAAAAACAGCACTGACTATGATAAAAGGACATAAAATCCAGTGCTTTTTTTGTAAGAAAAAAGGTGCTGGAACTCACTTCAACTCAAGCGCAACCACATGACCAATCACAAGCTGAGCAGCGCCACAAGCCGAGAAGTTACATCACAACCAGCGCAGATGAAGTACGCATACATCGACACACAAGCATGGGCATGGGTCATAGTGACTTGGGATTAGAGGAGGTGGTCTTTGGCTGAGCAAGAGGGAATGTGAGTGAAGATGAGGTTGGAGATGTAGGCCATAGTGGTGTTGGAGAAAGCTTTGTAGGTGAGGTTGAGGAATTTGAAGGTGAATTCTGTAGCAGAGGGGGAGTCAGTGTAGTGATTGATAAAGGGGGGATGCAGAGGTGTACCTGTGAGAGAGTAAGTCTCACAATGCCATTGGTCCTGAGCCATGGGCCGTACAACAGGGGAATTACATACGGCGCGTACGTAATTCCCCTATCTTGAAGGTTGTGCATGTGCGACGGGACGGTTGAAGCCCCTTTACGACCAGGTTTGCGGCCGTAGACCCGGTCATAAAAGTTAAGGTAGGAATCTGGACAAGTAAGTGTGCAGATTTACTATCTTTAGCAGGGATTGCAGGGGGCGTGCACTCCCTGCTACGCAATTGGCCGTAACAACCTTGCGCACCCGTAAGGCACGTGTAGGTCAAGAACTGGCCCATTGAGTATATACTGCAGGAGGGGGTTTGTGAGACAGAAGTCAAGGCAGGAACGAGACTGCCCACCACTCTTATGAAGAATTGTAGATTAATTGTGTTGGGGGGGATAGTCATTATTGAAGTGGAATGACTCTGTTTTTCAGTTTGCAGGATAAACTAAGTGGTTATTAATTGAATATTATTGAATATTAATTGAATGCTATAAATATAAGATAGCGGTACTCGCTGCGCTTATAAACACTAATAGCAGCTACCAGACAAACCAGAGGAATCCTATTCCCCCTAAGATATGGGTAGAATGATAAAAAATGGTAAGTCTAAAACAGCGCTTAGTGTAAAAAATAAATATAAGCATATTCAATAACTAAGTTGGGTATCTCTTATAAATAATTAAATAAATACATTCATCAGTATATATATATTTAAATAAATTCATCAGCAAATATAAAAAAGTTCATTAAATGTCCAATAGGCTGGTGTGTAGATAAGTTAATTAATTATCCTCTTCTACCCTTTAACTCCATTGTGCATTCAGATGTAGGAAGAAGAGAAAAGGTATATGTAAATGACAGTTTATTTAACAACACAAATACCATAAAACAATAAAAATAAAAAAAAACAACAAAGCAATCCTACCAAAGTCTGAATGAATCAAGAATGTGTAGTGAAGATCAGGGCTGCAACGCACATCCCAGACAGCGTAGGTGGAATCAGCACTGAACCGACAAGACACCTCCCGAAGACAGCAGACTCGATCGCCCTGTAGCGCACTGATCACCTGGGGCCGGATTCAGACTTAAGAAGGTGCTTAAAATAAGAGAGGAAAGATACTCCTGGGCTAAACCATGTTGATTGCAGGGGAGTCATATTTCATATGTTGCAAACAGTATTACAGTGGAAAGGTGGTGTTTCCTATCCCAAGTCTAAATAAAGGGTGAAATAGTAAAGCTGGTCAGTATCTGTGTGCAGTAAGCAAGATATATCCCAGCATGCAAAGAATACAGTTAACTTGACTCCCCCTGCAATCAGCATGGTTCAGGTCCCTGGTTATTTATTTCATTATTTATAAGAGATACCTAACTTAGTTATTGAATATTCTTGTGCTGTTTTAGACTTACCATTTTTTATAACTATTTGAATGCTGGCAGCATTTACCTTTGAAGATTGAGTAGAGTTTATGGCATTCATAATTACTAGTTTCTAATTTCTACTCCCAAGGATGGTTAATATTCTGTATATACATGTGAGTATTGAACAATGGGTTACAATCATTATTGGCTAGCAGAGCATGATGAAATATCGGAGATAGCTGAAGCTAATACAATAGAGACATTTATAATTTGCATAAACATAATAAAAAGAAAACCCAAGGATCACATAGAGTCCAAAGTCAGAGTGGGTTTAATAAAGGGCAGATTGCATGAGTCAAGGATCCTTCTATGAAGTAAAATTCTATGTGACATTGGGGTATGTAGTTTGACAACACCTGAAGTTCTACAGGTTGCCTATATCTCATATCTTTTACTTTTGCGGTGCTCATGCCCAGAAGGAGGAAAATTTTGAGCCACCCACTCACTCCCAATTTATAGATGGTATAAATGCTTCTAAAAGGATATGGATGGCTCTGAATTTGGCAGTGATTGAACTTGGTTTTCATACATCTGCCATTACCTTCAAATGTTATCCAAAATACTATCCAAATTAAATAAATTTAATTGATGCAATATCTACTGTGTGCGGAATGCATTTCTCTAAGTATTCCGTATGTATCTCTGTGCATGCAGAATACTGAATTGTACATAAGGGCTTTCCAAGCTATTAATGTAGAATTTAAGGGCCATATTCATAGATCCTTTTTTTTAAAGTATGCAATTAAATGCACCCAGGTAGCAAGGCAACACCCACCAACACCCACGACACTCCCCAAGCTTTCATTTAAATGCCCCCCCCACCAATTTCATGTTAATTTTTCAAGTACGTATTTCTACGCTGCACATCCGTATGATGTATCCAAGTGCAATTCACATGCCTGTGCCTAAAGCGCATATTCAACGTAACTTACGTAAATAAAGTTACTACGCATGGGCAGTTAAAACGTACCTTAAAATGCGCACGTGAAAACGGATCTGTGAATATGGTCCTAAATGCCTATACCCACCCACCATGTGTAATTTGTTTGCATGATAAGTCAGCCTACCCCCTGTGCAAAGGCTGAATTTTCGGATGGAATGCAGCATCGGGTAGCTTTGTTCCAATGGTGAAGTCAGAGCAATTCATAAGACACCTTAGAAAAGCTCACTTAAAGTATGGCCTAGATAATGTTTGTCTGTTGTCCTAGGTGTGGATCTACTTCTTTTGTCTTTGATAGAGATGAATTATAACCTTATCATTATTATCTGTTTTCTAGTTCTAGCTATAGTCTTATTGCTTACAAGCAACCTTATAAAAGACTACAACTTATTATTCATCAACAGCAAACAATTTACCATGGGGCAGGTAACTCATCCCCAATACATCTTTTTTCAAACATTTCACTATCCAGCAATGGAGGATTTGCAGTGTCCTCTTCTCTGCTGTAGTAGGGTTGGAGAAACTGTCAGCTGGGATAGGTGCAACAGGAATTCATAGACAATATAAGTAGTTGGATGTGAAACTTGCATTAGTCACATGGCAAGGAATTAAAATCCCTTACATACCTTCTTACTTTAGATATGGGAAATTCGCAACTAGCAGCTAAGTGAATGATTGAAGTTGCAGAGTGCTCTCATAATTATTCCCCACTTGTTGATTTACAATGTAATTTATAATTACTTATGAATTCTTGTGAGTAAACAGTGAGTAAGTATATTCACTTTCTTCCTTAGTAGAGACAGTCTTTTGTTTGTGAATCAGGGCCAACAGACTTAAAATACTATTTAGTATACTTTAATAAACTAAATAGTTTAACCCACTTACATTTTTGGAATTGTACCTTAATGCTTAATGTTTCACATATTTTATTGGTCACTAATGTGAGTGGTGTACAGACCAATAACAGAAGTCAAATATCTTTATTATTTTTGTCACAAGAATACATACGAACACATTGCATATTGTTTTGTGTGATGAATTCAAGCAAGTGTTTAAGAATGACTCCATCACATAAGAATTTTAAGTGATACCCAATTCACGTTTGCAACAGTAGGTTTATTAATAAACATGCATTGTAAATGATTAACACACTTAAAATATTGATGCATTAGGATTTTCTGCTGTTAATCTCAGGAACATCCCTTTTAATTGATCAATAGTAGTCATCCAACATACTTGAAATCCAATTGCCCTGATACAACTTTTTCATTATGGAAATGTCCTGATGGATCCGTATGCCATTTCCATTGCTGACTGCCCCAAGATTGGCTGGAAAAAAGTTCAAGTTTGAGTCCAAGAAGTGGACTTTCAGAGACATGTTCTTGTAAGATTTTAAGAGATTGTCCATCAGCTCTATGTGGTTGATTACTTTATGGTTCCCTAAGAAGTTCTGGCAAATGCTCTTGAGAGCCTCACACGCAGCATTTTTGGCAAGATTAAGCAGGCCAACAAAGTGCCCATCGAGCATCAGTTCTCTTATGTGAGGAATGACAAATATTTTCTATTTGAGCTGTGCCTCACTGGCCCTCAGGAATTTCTGTCTTAAGTAGACAAGGGAAAGCCCACTCTGATCCAGTGTTTTGATAAAGTTCTTGGCAAGACCCAGCTTTATATTAAGCGGGGCAAACAGACTTTCTCTGGATCAACAAGTAGGGCAATGACAATGTTCCTCACTCTCAGGGTTAGTGGCGTTTGTTACACTCCGTTAACATGTCTGTATTTCTGTTCTGTTATTTTACTGTTCTATTCATTTTATGCCTGCCTATTTTACTGCTATGTATCTGCCATTGCTAGCTGTGCAGCTAGCTGCACATTCCCAGCTGCAGCTATTAGCTCTGGAGGTGTGTCAGGCCCTCCTCACTGATTGGAGGAGGGTTCTTTAAATAGCTGCTGCTGGGATCTGCACACCGTCGGTTATAGCGTCTGGTCCTTGCTTTATGCTCGCTGACATCATGTGCCTGATAAGTGCTTTTTGCTCTTGCTACCCTGTT
>WWET01000357.1:551127-575860 GCA_011038615.1 Limnodynastes dumerilii
GTAATGAACGCCGCTGTGAAGCGGTGTAAGGCGCTCTCATCAGAGTGATGAGAGCACCTTACATTGCTGTCACAGCAGCGTTCATTACGCTGCTGACAGCCAGGGAGCGGGGGGATGAGTGCCTGGATGCACTGCATCCCCCCGCGGAGCGGGTCCCGACGGACCTGCTCATACCCCAAGGTGAGTATTCGGACCATAAGACGCACACACTTTTCCCCCCACTTTTTGGGGGGGAAAAAGTGCGTCTTATGGTCCAAAAAATACGGTACTTCCTTATTGACTTTGATAGGGTTGTGGGCAGTTAAGTGAGAAGAGCTCAGATATATAATGTAATATAATAATAATTTTTGAAATTATAGGCTGTTGTGTTTATTTATTTTGTGTGAGTGTGGAATGAGTGGAAAACACTTGTAGGCCCCTTTGTAAAGTCAGCAGCATTACATGCAGGGAAACTTTCACAAAATTGCCACTAAGAATCAGCTCTTTTGTTTTTGGCTGTGTGGATGGCAGTTTGACAACGGTTTTGCAAACTGCCACTTTGGAAATTCAGTGGTTTGTATGTTTTTTCCACAGAAAAATTGGTATGGCAATTTTAAAAGCGCTGGTTCATTTTGGCAGTTTTATAAAGTGCCTGGAAAAGTCGCTCAAAACCGTCCTTTAGTAAATCTGGCCCTTAGATTTGTCATATTTATTTATATTTAACATGCTAAGGATTATAAATTGATGAGGGCCAAGGAAAGCAGGTAAAAAAAAAATCAATGTAGGTTACACACTGAACAATGCATCAACAACAAATAGAAGCAGACGCTCTCCTCCAGCCTATTAACACTGCACCTTACATAGGTGCTATGCAAAACCAGCCTCATAGATGAGCTTCAACTCAGGCCAGACAAATTCAACAGCCGGGTACATTAACAATTGTGCCTCATCAGGCTTACCACCACTTGAACCCACAGTACGACAATAAGCAAACTTGCTGTCATCAATGTCAACAAATTCAAAGGGAAAACAAAAAGCTAAACACAGCAGGGAAGGGAAGGTGGATAAATCTAAAGAAAAAAGATGATGATTTGCTGTCCCAGATGACCTAAACTGACTCCCAGGAAAGTGACTCCTCCCAAAATGGGCAGCTCAACCAATCGATGGAGATAAAGGGTGAGTGACATCACTGGGGTTATCCACATATAGGGAATTTAAATGTACTCATGTAAATTCTTAATCCTCTGCCAAGAAAAAGAGAAAGGCACTGCTGCTCTGGTCTGCAGTTTGTTCTCATGCTCTTCAGTACTTTGCTCGCATTGTGCGATGTGTAGTGAAGGTCTTAAAAGAAGATAATGCCATCTTGCTTGATCATTACTGTAGCTCTGTGGGCAGTCACTGGGGCTCCAAGTCACTGCAGACTCTCCAGTCAATTCAGTCTCAGGAGACTTGATTAAGCATTTCAGGATGGCAACCCCTATAGACAGTTTATTACAGAGATCGTCAATGGAATTTTCTGCAGCATGCAGATGAGCAGAAGCCTCCCAATTGCCATTGGAGAAGATATTTGTGTGGACGTAAAAGCCTTCTGAGTTCACTATACATAAAAGTGAGAGTAATTCTAATTTTATATAGGACAGGATTGTTATGGCGATCCTTGAACCTGTGTGGTGAAGAATTTTTTTTTATTAGCAAACTGGATAAAATGTATTAGTTAGTATCAGAGGGTCTCAAATAACAATACTCAATGTACTAACAAAACCAGGTATTCTGACATCAGGTAATAGAGTAAAATTGAATACCAGCAACTGCAGACACAGTATAAGTAGTGCTTTATTGGTATACATAAAGGAAACACAGGGTCTCTTACCTAAGGTGGTAATAACAGTTAGTGTATGGCCTATCACAGAATTATTAGATACATAAATATGAGGTGAATGGACTAATATAATTCTTCAGCATTTTGATATAATTGATGAATGGGATTCTGATACCTTGCATTATTAGCATAATTATAGTATACACATAAACAACTGAAAAGTGAAATGAAAGTTAGCAGATTTAACATGTTCTGTTTTTACCCCTATATATTGTTACGGCATCCCGGAATTTTACCCCTGAGGAACCGGAGTGGCCCAGGAGTGGTACTTCGGGTTTACCTGCGAAGTACCGGAGTGACCTCAAGAAGATCCCACGGAAGTGCCAGGCAAGCTTTCGGATCAGACTCGTAACCACCCGGGGATTCTTCACCAGAGCCCCTGGTGGTGGGGATGGACTGTGCCCCCCCGGGGGCGTGGTCGTATTCCGTTGAACAACGACCCGGTAGAAATGAAAGGAAGACACCACACAGTGAACCCCAAGAGGACTGAGAAACAACGAACAAGCAGGAGCAGAACCGGTAAGTAGGTACCTACCGGGAACAAACTTACAAAAAACACCAAACGCGGGACTGCGGACTAGGAGGGTCACAGGACGAAACTAAATGACGAACTAGACGAACAGGGACTGTCACACTCACAACCAACCAGAGGAACCCCGAAGGGGTGAACACTTACAGTCACACGGGAGAGGCTGGGAGGCAAAACAGGCTGGAAAAAACAATAAGGTGGGAGAACAAGGGGAACTGGAGACAAAAGGGTTAACTGGGCAGGCAAAGGCAAGGACAGGCTGGGACACGCAGAAATCACTAGGCACAGGGCACTAGGCAAACAGACAAGAGCAAGAGCAGGCTACAGTGGCTGAAAAACAGACTCTATAACTGGCGCTGAGTGATGAGAGGAAGCGCCTTAAATAAGTGCTGGGCAGCCCTGATAGGCTAACGGAGCGGACAGCCTAATAAACGGCAGAAAGTAAACAACATTCAGACTGGACACGTGGGCTGCCTGCCTGCGGCAGCGGCGCCCACGTGTAACTGGTTGCTAGGACGCCGTTGCCATACAGGGCGTCGGAAGGGGAAGTCCCCCGGAGGCCGCGGTGCAGCGTACACGCTGAAGGAATGCCTGGGCGCCGGAGCGAATATCGGGGCAGCTGGCCGCACGTGAGTAGCGGCAGCAGCCCTAACATATATAGAAAGACTCATATTCTGCTGTCTAGAGGCACCCACTTGTTAAAAATTTGCTAAAAAGACACCATCTGATTTCTTAAACCATTACATATTTCACTCCTTTTCCTTCATTCATGGTATGTGTTTTAAAGGTATATTTTTTTTTACTTATTCGCCATTCATGTCAACTATGAACGTACAAGAGAGCTGCGATGTTTGAGATTCCCTTCAATGATTTTTTTCTTTGTTTATAACTAAAGGAAATAAAATCAATAGATACTTCTAAACTGTCGTGGAGGAAAAAGAATGTTCCGTTGGGGACATACTAATGTTAAAATGTGATGACAAGTTTCACAAGCCATGATCCCAATGCAGTTATCATAGCCAGAGAGATGAATTGAAAGATAACAAACAGAAAACGACAGGGTCTAGAAGAGTTGAAGGGCTGTGTTTTCTCTTTGAAAGCTTTAATTTCACAAGAAAAGTTGAGGTTGGTCGGTGAGTTTAAATTGCTATCTAAAGCCCTTTGGCACTACTTTAGACCTGCACTGGAGCACAAACACTTTCAGCATTGTAAAAACACAATAGCCTTGCCTCTGTTTCTCTATATCTTTTTTATTACTTTTACTATGAGGCTATTAAAGGTAGCTGAAAAAAGAAAAGAACGGTTTTCTGGATGTAACATTTTATGGTCAGGGGAAAAAAAAATCACAGTGCAAATAAAGGGCTCTGAATACTTCTGTATGATACAGTATACGGGAAAATTAGAAACTGCTTATGGTAAATGTATCTTCCACTTACAGTAACTTTCATTGTTTAATGTATTAGGTTAAGTATACATTGATTACTTTGTATATAGGTCCAGTGGAATGCAGTAAGCCCAAAAATGGTAAGGTTGCCATTCTAAGAAGGAACTCTGCCCACCATGCTGCAAGTCTGCTGGCCAGTGTAGAATCAATGAAGCCTTAATTGCCTGCATAGTACAGAGCATGTGCCATCTTGGATGTGGCAAGAACTTCTTCAGTGCGGGCAGAAGAGAGGGTGGCGGCCTGCGGCAGGTCCTGATACTGGGAGCTTCCTGCTGCTGCTAAATGTAAGTAAAGGAGACTCACAGGGGGGAGGGGGGAATGTGTGCGTGTGTGTGTGTTTTTTAAAAGTTTTTTCTCCCCCTCACCATTGGACATGCGTAGTAGCATCCCAACGTGTGGATGCTTCTGTGCATGTGTATAAAGGTGAGGATCAGAATAACTTTTATATAGATAGATGGGGTATAGGTTGGCAGTATCTATAATGGGTACAGGGTGTGCAGGTGCCCATGTCCAAATCCTGCACAAGGGTCCCCTTACTTCTTAAAACACCCCTAGTTGTCAGCAATATGTTCCTGTCCTCCATTATAAGTTGCTGCCTCTTAGCTGACTCCCCACCAGCTATCAGTACCACCTTTTACGTTTTAAATTCATAGTCCGTTGATTTATCAATTAATAAATCTAATCCCTCTTTAAAAGCCATATTGTTGTGCGTGTGGTTATTTCTTGAATGCATAATGTGAATGCCATATTTAGCCGTTGGTAGTTTAAAGGAGAGAATGCCTAAATTGGGCATGAAAGAATAGTAAACACCCGGCTGCTAGGCAGGCACACCAGATATAGGGGATTTGTCGTATGTCATACTGAGGTATTTAGGGGTGGGCCTGGGGGAGGATTTTAGTGGGGTATATTACTGCATCCAGGCAGGGGTCCAGCCTTCTTCTAGATTTTTCTTTGGGTTCTTTGGTTTGATAAGTATCACTATAATTGGGTATTTCGGTCTTTTTTGATCTGTCTTTTTATCCTTCTTTTGTTATTATTCTCCTATGCTCATTATAATCCTCTCCGTTAAGTATTCGATCTTTTGGACAATACTTAACTGTTACAACTGCTACTTGATTATTTTATGGTGAATGCTGTAATGTTATACTAAAGTGGTGTGTCTTTCAACTCATTAGGAAAAGTGATTCTGCTATGATACAACTGCCGATAATGATATGAAATATCTTACTTACTTTTCTCCTGTTTTTCCACAAGATTTTTGTACTGTGGTTGCATTATACTTGTTGAATTATTTCAGTGCTACTGTATGACTTGATGCGACATTGTGGCAATACAATTTGAGTAGCCAATGATTTGTCTTAAGCTGCTACATGATGTTTATATAAACAATATTTATTGTAACACTGCAGCGACATGTTCTGTAACTTATTCAATAAACAAGAAAGGGAATTCTGTTACCAATGATTAAGATTTCCATTATTGAGGACAATATTTCTGTTGTGATACCTACCCTCAGCTGATTCCGTTCCTTCAGATATTTACATATAGGGCAAGAGTGTATGATGAACAGTGAATTTTATAGTTTAGTGATATTTCACCTTTTTTAAATATATGATTAAAAGTTATATTTTAATTTTCATATATATTTTCTCTCACCTTCTGTACCCAGCACTGAAATGATTATATGACAGCCATTTGATTATTGTATTCTATTTATATTTCATTTGTTCTAGTAATTAGTGTGCCTTAAATAGGTTCAACTTTCTTCTTGTATTGTACTTTTTCTCTTAACCTCTGCTTTTGCTGCCTCTTTTATTCCCCCTTTGGTTTATTGCTTCCTCTCATAGGGCCGGATCCACACTTGCTTACGTCAGGCCACTAACGCAAGCAAAGTACGTAAGTGGCCTGATTTGACTGGAGGGCGCATGAGCCCATTTCTGGACATGCGTAGTAGGTAATTTACTAAATATATGCACCTAAGAAGCTTCTGCTTCTTAAGTGTGAATATGGTCCTATATTAGTAAAGTACCTTTCACTTATATATAATATTAAAAGATGTTACATCATTATGTCAACTCTTATATGAGGGAAGACTACTTAATTACAGAGACAATAGACATCCCTTCTCCCCTGTACACCTCCCATCCCTAATAGTGACAGTAACCAGTATCATTAAACTCTATTATATCATTGAGGCCTTCAGAGTTTGTAAAATGAAGATGCAGTAAGCTTCACATTGGCAGAGTCCACTGAATATCAACACCTCTGTCTGACTCTCTTAGCCACGTATTTTTTAGCAAATCTGGATTTCCCTCGTGATAAAGTGCAAAAGGTTTTGAGACTTTTTTTTTTATATTTAAAAGATGTTTTCAAAATCTTTCCTTTAGTTTACTTGTTGTCCGACCAACATATTGGATAAGGACATTAAAATATGTATTTTACAATAAAAGATTCACAGTTTATTAAGGTTTAATTGAGAAGACTATTTGATTGGTAAAAGACGGTACACTTCTGACACCATCAAAGATGGCTTTACAAGTCAAGCAAATATTCCTGTTGCATTTAAAACAAAATGTTACTTTCTATCTAGATTAAATTAGTTTAGAAATTTCTGCGAATTTAGAGAACTTGACTCCTAATTTTACTAGGAGCTAAAAAAAACATGTAACATTTTTATTTTTCTTAAAAATAACTTTTGGTTTCTCTTTCATAAAAGGGATCAGAAGCTCATCCTGTTTCAAAATGGAAAAACTTTTTTCTAACATTTGTTTAATATGTTCTTACTTTTTATTGAATTTAGTAATGAAGAGAATATTCTCATCAATAAATTTCCCACTGTTATTCCTGGTTTTATTTTCATTAGGTTTCAATAGTTTTTCCCTCTCTAAATTCTGAGCTCTATCTTTCACAGCAATAAACAAATTGTGTGTGTGTGTGGGTAGGGGGTAACCTCTACTTTTAAAATTTAAAAGCATTTTTTAGCTTGATTTTCAGGGTCTTTACAATTACAGTGGAGGCGGGTGAATTGGTTATAAGGTATGTGACTAATCTTAGGCCTGTTTGTAGGGATATACCTCTAAGCGCTGGGGGTAGCAATGAATATAAAAGATGTGTAATATATATAAAACTATCTAATATCCCAATTCTACCCTAAAGTGCATACAATATCAAAGTTTGTGCAAAATTAGGCATTGACAAATACAAAAGATGTGTAATTCTGATATCCCAATTCTACCCTAAAGTGCATAAAATTTGTGCAAATAAGTGCATATATAAAAATGAGTTAAATGGTCTATAAATGGGTGAAATAAATATGATTTAAAACTCCAAATTTGCTCTGAAAGCAAATTCCTTAAATATCATAAGTTTTTAAAAGTTTTCCAAAAAAGTCCAAAGTCCAAAATAAGTCTCCACACAATGTCCACTGCAATTTAGTGCTAAAACAATAGTCTTAAAAGCGGCATGAAGATTCCTTTTATAATCCACACTTTGAAACCTTCTAAGAAAGCCAGAAAACACAATATAAACATTAAAATCAATTTTTACTTCACAAAGGTTAAGAACATAGACATAATAAAAAAGAATAAAAAAAGAGAGAAGGTGCTGTGGGCTTCCCTGAAAACTCCCGACACCCTCCCTTACTTGCAGCCTGACCCTAACCCACCATCTCCCATAGCCTGACCCTAACTCTCCCTTACTTGCAGCCTGACCCTAACCCTCCATCTCCCACAGCCTGATCCTAACCAACCTTCCCCTGCAGCCTGACCTTAACCCTCCCTATCCCTGGCAGGGAGTTTACTCACTTGTGGTGGAAGGATATTGCAAATTGTGAAAGTGAATGGGTGAAGTATGCCGAACAGCATACTCACCCATTCATTAAAAAAAAGTCTGAATGGGTAAGTATTCGAAAAAGTGACATTCGAAAAGGAACTTTCGGATGTCCCTTTTTTGGAAATCAGATTTTCTTATCGGAGAATGTAACCGCATTCTTTGGGTAGAAGTAATGATAACAGAAATTTAGGCCTCTTTTGACACTCTAGACCAAAAGACATTCCTTGGTGTAAATATATGTATCATTATTAATAAACCAATAAGTAGAAATGTAAAACATAAATGCCTTTTTGTACATGTGTGCTTAGAAAATCAGTATGTACTCATGACTTAATAAATGTAATTCTTTCAAAAAGGCATTTTAGGCATTTTTTTTTTTTTTTTTTTTTAAAGATTGCTATAGCATCTCATTTTCCTCTATATGCTTTTTTTTTAAAGATTTGTTGGTGTTATATCTTTCATTTTCTATTTTGTTATCCTTGCTGCTTACGTAACCTGCAATCCATTTCCCATTCCACATTTTAGTCTAGTATAATATTGTAATACCTGTACAGATGGAACTAAAACAACTTCAAACTCTTACCTTTTATTTTCATAATGTAACATTCAAAGTATTGTGCATACAAATTCTTGTCATATTCTAATTTTTCACCACATGAAAGGTCAAGTGTTTAAAATAAAATACTGAATTTTAATAGTGAAACAATCTTTGATCTTCAAAATATGCTTTCATATTGTGCTTGAGCAAAGTCTCTGGATCAGGTCCTATATATTTAATCTTATATTGTATGTTAACTTTTGCCATTACTTGTAGTAAACCATTAAATGAAATTACTGCATGGTAAAAACATTTGCACACTTCAAAACGAAAGATAAGTCACAGTGTATGTTTGCAATGAAG
Source organism: Limnodynastes dumerilii (assembly GCA_011038615.1). Taxonomy (NCBI): domain Eukaryota; kingdom Metazoa; phylum Chordata; class Amphibia; order Anura; family Limnodynastidae; genus Limnodynastes; species Limnodynastes dumerilii. The sequence goes on from WWET01000357.1 coordinate 559,691, forward strand.
CAATCTAAGAAAACACAGCAAAAGACAGCAACTAATTAAAAATGTTTTAAAGTCTAATTACTTTGCTAATGACACACTGTTTTCTTTCCAACTTAAAACCCACTTTGGAGTTGAACTGCTATTCATTCCTCTCAATTGTGTGAAAATCTTTCATTTAATCAAAACTATCTGAATAAGGTTTCTGTCACTTCAGAGAATTCAATTTTCTTTACTGTATTCTTTCCAACACATTAATATTCAGAGGATCAAACACTCCATTTTCACCGTACTAATACAATATTAGATCACCTCCTGTCTTAACAGCCTGTACTTGAAAAAACAAAGAATTTTCATTTCACACTCTCTAGATAAACTGACATATTGTTTATCATACTGATTAGAAAGGTCATAATTAAAAAAAAATATATGAAAAGGATATGACCCAATGTATTTGTTATTGTGGTAGTTTTTCTAAAAGTATTTTCTATTATTATTGTGTTCAGATTCTACTTAATGTTTAAAAGTTATGAATGCATCATTACAGTAACGCTTGGGTGATAAGGAGTTATTTTTTTGTGAACAATTTGCTACAGTTCATATATACTAAACACACCGAGGCAATGACACCAGTATACGAGGTATGTCTACAAAATAACGAGACTGTGATTCCACCTAGTAAACAAAGCAGTCAGAACCGGTTATAACTGCATACCTAGTGACCTTGGGCCTGATACAGACCCCCGTCGCCCGACGGTAATACGCCGGGCATAGGTGTAAGATCATCCTGGATCAGACGTCCATAGCTTCAGCGTAGTAACGCTGGAGGGGGCGTCCCCCAGCATTACTACATGGAAGTTATGGCAGGTAGGCGGTAAACCGCTTAGCGTACCATCGTAGGTCTGGATATGGCCCCTTGAACATGTGGCAGAATGGGTTCCAGAAGGCACAACAGGTAACCAGCATTATTATAAGGAAGTTTAGAAAAAGCTGAAAGCAAGAGTCAGAAAGAAACGGCTGCAACTGTGGAAAAATGGTTTAATTATTCACCAGGACAATGCGCCTGCTCACACAGCACTTTCTGTGAGGTAACCAGCATTATTATAAGGAAGTTTAGAAAAAGCTGAAAGAGAGAGTCAGAAAGAAACGGCCGCAACTGTGGGAAATTGGTTTCATTCTTCACAAGGACAATGTGCCTGCTCATTACGCACTTTCTTGAAGCAGTTTTTGACCAACAATCCCATTACTACACTTGAACATCCTCCATATTTGCCCGATTTAGCACCTTTTGACTTTTATCTTTTCCCAAAAGTTAAATCAGTGCTTAAAGGGACATATTTTGAGTCCGTTGATGCTGTAAAGAAGAAAACGGCAAATATGTTGAAACAACTGACAGAAATTGATTTGCTCCATGCCTTCGACCAGTTGAAAACAAGACTACAGCGATGTCTTAGTGCAAATGGGGAGTATATTGAAGGAGACAAGCATTACATTTGTAATACCAATTAATAAAAGTGATCTCTTTAATCAGTCTCGTTATTTAATAGACATACCTCCTCTGTTTATACTAAGAAAGTGACTAAAAAACATAACACAAGGGTAAAGGCTACTCAGAATATGTTAAACAATGCTTGAAATAAATGTCCTAACAATGTATGAAAAAGAAATTGTTCTTGATTGTTTGAGAAAGGGGGGAACCTGAAATGCGTCGTATTGCTCTGTAGAAGAGACTGGACTGTCGATTCCCGCTGACTCCTGCTATTACCTGCATCTCCTGATGTCCTCTCACCATCCAGCACTTCCCGGGCCTTTGTGAGCGCACCAGGACCAATCAGTGGAGTTCCATCAAACAGGACCTATCGGGAGTTTTCAGGGAAGTCTACAGCACCTTCTCTCTTTTTTTATTATTATGTCTATGTTCTTAACCTTTGTGAAGTAAAAATTGATTTTAATGTTTATATTGTATTTTCTGGCTTTCTTGGAAGGTTCAACGTGTGGATTATAAAAGAAATCATCATGCCGCTTTTAAGACTATTGTTTTAGCACTAAATTGCAGTGGACATTGTGTAGGGACTTATTTTTGACTTTTTTGAAAAACTTTTAAAAACATGATATTTAAGGAATTTGCTTTCACCAGTAGTACACTGGAGTTTTAAATCATATTTATTTCACCCATTTATACACCATTTATTTACAGTCACTATTGCACTTTATAATCTTTTAGATTAAAATCCATTCATTTTTATATATGCACTTATTTTCACAAATTGTATGTACTTCAGGGTAGAATGGGGATATCAGAATTACACATCTTTTGTATTCATCGCTGCTTAATTTTGCACAAACTTTGATATTGTATGCACTTTAGGGTAGAATTGGGATATTAGATAGTTTTGTATATATTACACATCTTTTATATTCATTGCTGCCCCCAGCGCGTAGAGGTATATCCCTACCAATAGTTTTCTGTTTTTTGAGATCTGGGATTTCTCAGTACATACCTAGAGCAGCAGGGGTGAGCGCTACTTAGTGGTTAATTTCTTTATTGTTTATCAGTCTATTATCCCAGAAGGATTAAAAATAAAAAAAGAAGCATCTTTTAAGATAAAAAAATTAACCCCAATAATTCCATAGAAAAGGATCCAGGAGAAGGAACATCTAGCTCTAATCCTAGTACCCATAATCAAGATAAAACTAGAAAAGAAGAAAAGAAGAAAAAAGGAAAGGGGAAAGAGAAGTTGAATAATAAAGATAAAGAGAAAGAAAAGGCTAAAAATAAACAGATTCCACAAAAACCCTAAAAATCCCCTCTACAAAGGGTTAATCATAATCAACCTTATTATAACTCTGGTCCTGAAAGAGAAGGTGCTGTAGACTTCCCTGAAAACTCCCGATAGGTCCTGTTTGATGGAACTCCACTGATTGGTCCTGGTGCGCTCACAAAGGCCAGGGAAGCGCTGGATGGTGAGAGGACATCAGGAGATGCAGGTAATAGCAGGAGTCAGCGGGAATCGGCAGTCCAGTCTCTTCTACAGAGCAATACGACGCATTTCAGGTTACCCCCTTTCTCAAACAATGCTCCTATCCTCAGGTCGGGGAAATGGGAGAGGTCCAGGAAATGGGTGAGGATATACCCCAATATACCTCTACCATCTTTACTTACCTACAGTACTAGGTCTTCTTCCGGGATATCTCACCGAAATACTGACCTGGTCCCCTCTGTTTTGCTTCCAAGATCAGACGAGATTGGGCATATGCAGAGGGGTATGACCGTAGAGGGCTAAGCATTGGGTTTTAGAGGAACCATTTAGCCTCAAAATCCTGGTTAAGGCCGGACGGTTGTAGAGAATGAAAAAGGAAAATTGTCTGCATCTCGATTTTAGCCAGGGATGATCCTTTATCATGGATTCTCGAATTATCGGATACTTTATTGATGCCACAGAATTTGTCAATATGGTTAATATCACTTTGATGGTGGGCTTTGAAATGAGCAGCCATCGGGTATGAGTCTAAGCCCGTTTTAATATTATTTAAGTGCTCATTCCATCGGACTTTCAAGGGTCTTGTAGTACGTCCTATATATTGGAAGTTGCATGAGCACTCAATAATATACACACAGTTTTTCGTGTTACAAGTAATAAAATTGTCAATCGTCTCCGTATAATTGTTAGATGTGGAGTTGACTTCAATGACTTTGGGGGGACCTGCAACCTGCTTGCAAATTTTACATTGTCCACACCTATAAAACCCTTTTTATTTAATATATGTATCCTTTTTCTTAGGTTGAAAGACACTTCTTACAAACCTATTCTTCAGATTCCGTGCTTTCCGATAAGTAAACAAGGGCTTTTGTGATATAAACAGTTTGAGTTCAGAATCACCCTGCAAAATGTGCCAATGTTTCTGGATGATTTTTTCAACCTCTTTATGCTGACTATTATACTGTGAAATAAATGGAATGGTTTATTTCTCCTCAGTCTCTTTAATCTTAGGTGTTAAAAGGGACTTTCTATCCACCATATCTACCTCCATAATTTTCTGATCTAAAAACTCCTCAGTGTAGCCTTTATCCAAAAACAGTTTTTTCATAAGTCCTAGATGTTGTTGGTATGTATCTACATCTGAACAATTTCTTTTTACCCGCATGAATTGACCCTTGGGTACGTTCTCCAGCCATCTTCTGTGATGGTTACTAGAAGACGGTATAAATGAATTAATGTCAGTACTCTTAATAATGTTCTGAGTTTTAATTGAATAATTTTCTATATATATTTCTATATATATTCTCAAATCTAAATAGTCAACTTCTGTATTGCTAATGGTAAATGTCAATTTTATATTATAATTGTTTATATTGAGTGACTGACAAAATTCGTACAGTGTATCCCTTGGGCCTTTCCAAATAAAAAGAATATCATCTATATACCTAAACCAGGAGATCAGGTTCACTCCTCCTTGGGAGGTAGCCTCTATCTCCCAAAGTCCCACAAATAAGTTTGCATAACTGGGAGCGAACCTTAGTCCCTATGGCTGTGCCACATATTTGTTGGTAAAAATCCTCATTAAAACAGAAATAATTATTTTGTAAAATGAAGAGAATACCCTCAATTAAAAGTTCCTTAAAATCTTGAGTAAAATCAGTAAAATCCAAATAATGTTTCACAGCTTAAACCCCTTGTTGGTGTGCAATAATCATATACAGGGACGATATGTCCGCTGTTACCAATAGATAATCTTTTTGCCATCTGACCCCCTGTAATTTATTCAAAACATCAGTTGTATTCTTAATATAGGATGGAATGTGTTTCATCAGGGGTTGTAGATAAGTGTCTATTAGCCGGGACAAATGGGATGTTAATAGATTCAGTCCCTGCTACTATCGGGTGGCCAGGTGGATGCACATAGTCCTTATGGATTTTGGGTAACACATATAGAACTGGGATCGAGGGTTCCTTTACAAGTATAAAATCATATGTTTTTTCTGTGATGGTACCATTATCCTTATATTTTTTAATCAATTTCTCTAAAGATTTGGCTAATCTGACTGTAGGATCAGCCTTAAGTTTAGTATATGTTAATGGTCATTTAATGGTCTTTCCACCTCTCTTTGGTATTCCTCTGAATCTAAAATAACAATCCCACCCCCTTTATCTGCTTGTTTAATTATGATTTTATTATTGTTTTTCAGACCTAAACTGCTTCATGTTCTTTTTTAGGCATATTTCGATTTTTCTGCGAGGTTTGGGTTTGAAATTCTGAAGGTCCTTCTTAACTAGGTTTTCAAATGTTTCCACATAGTTCCCTCTTTTATGCTTTGGGAAAAATGTGGATTTCGGTTTGAAGACTTCTAGTGAGCAGCCTATTTCAGTCTTCATTTTTATTACTTGCAAAAAATGTCTTCAAATCAAGTTTCCGAATGAATTTTTGAAGCTCTACAAACACATCGAATGTGTTTGCAGAATTAGTGGGAGCAAATTTTAATCCATATTTTAAAACTTGTTATTCTTCTTTGGATAAGATATGAGAGCTAAGATTAAATATAGGTATTTCCTCTCTCGAGGATTCTTCACTAGTAGGGGACAGTACAGTGCTTATTTTGGCCTGTTTATTCATCTTTTTGTGTAGTTTACTTTTACTGTGTTTCTTCTTTTCATCCCCTCCCCGTTTGCCTCTTTGTGTGATACCTTTAGTAGTATCTAGGGATACCTTTTCAGGTCCCTCCAATCCTTTTCTAAAAAAGGATAAGATTCTTGGGGGTAGTCTCTCAAAGATTCAAAATGATTGTGGGAGTAGGGAGAGTCATAATCCCTCCAATCGCTTTGATGAAACTGGTTTTTAAAAGACTGAGAGGGGACTGGATATCTTGGGTATTCTCATCTTTCTCCATGGTAAGGCGGGGGATATCTTTTTCTAAAGTTAGGTTGGTAAAAAGGTTTTTGGTAAGTATTTTTGTAATATGGGGGGTCATTTCTATGTTCTTTCGAATACGGAGGATATCTAAAATCTGGACGTCTGGAATTAGAGTTATAATAAGGTTGATTATGATTAGCCCTTTGTAGAGGGAATTTTGAGGGTTTTTGTGGGATCAGTTTATTTTTATCCTTTTATTTCTCTTTCTCTTTATTATTTAACTTCTCTTTCCCCTGTCCTTTTTTCTTCTTTTCTAGTTTTATCTTGATTATGGGTACTAGGATTAGAGCTAGATGTTCCTTCTCCTGGATCCTCTTCTATGGAATCATTGGGGTTAATTTCCCCAAGAGAGTCCATTTCAGAGTTTATATGATCTCTTATTAATTTTCGTTTTTTCTTTCTAATAAGTGCTTCTTCCATAATGTTGACATTGGATATGATAATCCTCTCTAACTCTTTGAAATCTTCCAAATCTTTAAAATGTTCCACTAATATATCTATGGATTTAATTTTTGCCTCTAAGATGGAGAGTTTTTGTCTCCTTTCTTCTATTACTAATTCTATGAGTTTCCTTGAGCAATTATGTAACAAACTTTCCCATCTATCATTAAATTCTGGATTTTCTGTCTTAAAAGATGCTTCTTTTTTTTATTTTTAATCCTTCTGGGATAATGTCGTCCGCCAGATATTGCACCAATGCGGCGATCTCCCACCAGGATTTGCTCTCTTTGATTAAAAGGTTTTCCATCTTATTTATTAATCCCTCTAAATTATCATCCTCTAATTCACTCTCTTCTTCCTTATTGTTCAATAGTTCCACTAGTCTGTTCTGTCTTCTATTCCTTATAGAAAACATGTTGAAAATAACAGGTGGCTAAATTTAAAATAACACACTTAAAATTAACTCACTACAATTAATAATCGTTGCAAACGGCATCTACTGATGGTTACATGGGATAGACTGATAAACAATAGAGAAATTAACCACTAGGTAGCGCTCACCCCTGCAGCTCTAGGTATATACTGAGAAATCCCAGATCTCAAAAAACAGAAAAGCGCTGGGGGCAGCAATGAATATAAAACATGTGTAATATATACAAGAATATCCCAATTCTACCCTAAAGTGCATACAATATCAAAGTTTGTGCAAAATTTGTCAGCGATGAATACAAAAGATGTGTAATTCTGATATCCCAATTCTACCCTAAAGTGCATACAATTTTTGCAAATAAGTGCATATATAAAAATGAATGGATTTTAATCTAAAAGATTATAAAGTGCAATAGTGACTGTAAATAAATGGTGTATAAATGGGTGAAATAAATATGATTTAAAACTCCAGTGTACTACTGGTGAAAGCAAATTCCTTAAATATCATGTTTTTAAAAGTTTTTCAAAAAAGTCAAAAATAAGTCCCTACACAATGTCCACTGCAATTTAGTGCTAAAACAATAGTCTTAAAAGCGGCATGATGATTTCTTTTATAATCCACACGTTGAACCTTCCAAGAAAGCCAGAAAATACAATATAAACATTAAAATCAATTTTTACTTCACAAAGGTTAAGAACATAGACATAATAATAAAAAAAGAGAGAAGGTGCTTTAGAATTCCCTGAAAACTCCCGACAGGTCCTGTTTGATGGAACTCCACTGATTAGTCCTGGTGCGCTCACAAAGGGCCCAGGCAGTGCTGGATGGTGAGAGGACGTCAGGAGATGCAGGTAATGGGGAGAGTCAGTGGGAAGCGGCAGTCCAGTCTCTTCTACGAAGCAATGCGACGCGTTTTGGGTTAACCCCTTTGTCAAGCGATGCTCCTTTATCCTCAAGTTGGGGTTTCTATGCCCCGCCGGATACAGCTGATAATGACATCATCGGATACTCTTCAAGCCGTGATTAAATTAAAATCCATTCATTTTTATATATGCACTTATTTGCACAAATTGTATGCACTTTAGGGTAGAATTGGGATATCAGAATTACACATCTTTTGCATTCATCGCTACTTAATTTTGCACAAACTTTGATATTGTATGCACTTTAGGGTAGAATTGGGATATTAGATAGTTTTGTATATATTACACATCTTTTATATTCATTGCTGCCCCCAGCGCATAGAGGTATATCCCTACCAATAGTTTTCTGTTTTTTGAGATCTGGGATTTCTCAGTATATACCTAGAGCAGCAGGGGTGAGCGCTACCTAGTGGTTAATTTCTCTATTGTTTTTCAGTCTATTATCCCAGAAGGATTAAAAATAAAAAAAGAAGCATCTTTTAAGACAGAAAAATTAACCCCAATGATTCCATAGAAGAGGATCCAGGAGAAGGAACATCTAGCTCTAATCCTAGTACCCATAATCAAGATAAAACTAGAAAAGAAGAAAAGAAGAAAAAAGGAAAGGGGAAAGAGAAGTTGAATAATAAAGATAAAGAGAAAGAAAAGGCTAAAAATAAACAGATTCCACAAAAACCCCTCAAAATCCCCTCTACAAAGGGTTAATCATAATCAACCTTATTATAACTCTAATTCCAGACATCTAGATTTTAGATATCCTCCGTATTCGAAAGAACATAGAAATTACCCCCATATTACAAAAATATTTACCAAAAACCTTTTTACCAACCTTACTTTAGAAAAAGATATCCCCCGCCTTACCATGAAGAAAGATGAGAATACTCAAGATATCCAGTCCCCTCTCATTCTTTTAAAAATCAGTTTCATCAAAACGGGTCAGATGGCAAAAAGATTATCTATTGGTAACAGCGGACGTATCGTCCCTGTATACGATTATTGCACACCAACAAGGGGTTCAAGATGTGAAACATTATTTGGATTTTACTGATTTTACTCAAGATTTTAAGGAACTTTTAATTGAGGGTATTCTCTTCATTTTACAAAATAATTATTTCTGTTTTAATGAGGATTTTTACCTACAAATATGTGGCACAGCCATGGAGACTAAGGTTCGCTCCCAGTTATGCAAACTTATTTATGGGACATTGGGAGGTAGGGGCTACCTCCCAAGGAGGAGCGAACCTGGTCTCCTGGTTTAGGTATATAGATGATATCCTTTTTATTTGGAAAGGCCCAAGGGATACACTGGAGAAATTTTGTCAGTCACTCAATATAAACAATTATAATATAAATTGACATTTACCATTAGCAATATGGAAGTTGACTATTTAGATTTGAGAATCTATATTGAAAATGATTCAATTAAAACTCAGAACACTATAAGGAGTACTGCCATTAATTCATTTATACCGTCTTCCAGTAACCATCACAGAAGATGGCTGGAGAACGTACCCAAGGGTCAATTCATGCGGGTAAAAGAAATTGTTCAGATGTAGATACATACCAACATCTAGGACTTATGAAGAAACTGTTTTTGGATAAAGGCTACAATGAGGAGTTTTAAGATCAGAAAATTATGAAGGTAGATATGATGGATAGAAAGTCCCTTTTAATACCTAAGATTAAAGAGACTGAGGAGAAACAAACCATTCCATTTATTTCACAGTATAATAATCAGTATAAAGAGGTTAAAAAAATGATCCAGAGACATTGGCACATTTTGCAGTGTGATTCTGAAATCAAACCGTTTATATCACAAAAGCCCTTGTTTACTTATCGGAAAGCACCAAATCTGAAGAATAGATTTGTAAGAAGTGTCTTTCAACCTAAGAAAAAGGATCCATATATAAAATCAAAAGGGTTTTAAAGGTGTGGACAATGTAAAATTTGCAAGTATTTTGCAGGCCCTCCCAAAGTCATTGAAGTCAACTCCACATCTAAGATCTATACTGAGATGATTGACAATTTTATTACTTGTAACACAATAAACTGTGTGTGTATTATTGAGTGCTCATGCCACTTCCAATATATAGCAAGTACTACAAGACCCTTGAAAGTCCAATGGAATGAGCACTTAAATAATATTAAAAAAGGCTTAGACTCACACCCAATGACTGCTCATTTCAAAACCCACCATCAAAGTGATATTAACCATATTGAGAAATTCTGTGGCATCAATAAAGCAGCCGAAAATTCAAGAATCCATGATAAGGGTTCATCCCTGGCTAAAATCAAAATGCAGACAATTTTCCTTTTTAATTCTCTACAACCGTCTGGCCTTAACCAGGACTTTGAGGTTAAATGGTTTCTCTAAAACCCAATGCCTAGCCCTCTACAGTCAGTCATACCCCTCTGCATATGCCCAATCTCATCTGATCTTGGAAGCGATACAGAGGGGACCAGGTCAGTATTTCGGTGAGAGATCCCGGAAGAAGACCTAGTACTGTAGGTAAGTAAAGAGGGTAGAGGTTTATATTGGGGTATATCCTCACCTATTTTCTGGCAAAGGACTTTAAACGGTTTTAATATATTTTTTTATATTTTTTTATATTTTAATATTATAAACATTTATTATTTTTTGGAATAATGCCGATATAGATATTTCTCAATAAGGTTTTAGGGGTTATGAAACAATTTCTCTTTAAATAGTTTCCAGTCTATTTATGGTTTAAGATTAGGGGAACCTGGGTTTTATATATAAAAGTCTGAACTATGGGTTATTTGATAAAACATTTTGTTCACAGAGCGAGTAGGGATGCCGGGTGGCTCCAATCTCACCTATGTGAACGTACTGACTCAGTATCCCAATAGTAAAGTTATAAGATCTTATATAGGAATTTTTAACATATAATAAAAGGTTAGTTCTTATTTTAGGACATTGGAGGATCATTAGATGGTAGCATTTTAATATTTTTTTTTAGGAGATAGGATGTGTAATATATATATAGTTACGATATGTGCAGTACCACTTTAAATATTTAAGTATTGTCACTTTTTTGAGCAACACTTTTTTCTATCAAAATCAATATTTATTGTATTTATTCATTAGAGCACTATAGTTTACTTAGCGGAATCACTTAATTATGTAATTGTTTGTAAAAAGTGGCATCTAAACGCACCTCAACCAGAGTCGCGGCTTGAAGAGTATCCGATGATGTCATTATCAGCTGTTTCCGGCGGGGCATATAAACCCCGACCTGAGGATAAAGAAGCATCGCTTGAGGAAGGGGTTAACCCGAAACATGTCGCATTGCTCCGTAAAAGAGACTTGACTGCCAGTTCCTGGAAGAGACTGGACTGCCGCTTCCCACTGACTCTCCCCATTACCTGCATCTCCTGACGTCCTCTCACCATCCAGCACTGCCTGGGCCCTTTGTGAGCGCACCAGGACTAATCAGTGGAGTTCCATCAAACAGGACCTGTCGGGAGTTTTCAGGGAATTCTAAAGCACCTTCTCTCTTTTTTTATTATTATGTCTATGTTCTTAACCTTTGTGAAGTAAAAATTGATTTTAATGTTTATATTGTATTTTCTGGCTTTCTTGGAAGGTTCAACGTGTGGATTATAAAATAAATCATCATGCCGCTTTTAAGACTATTGTTTTAGCACTAAATTGCAGTGGACATTGTGTAGGGACTTATTTTTGACTTTTTTGAAAAACTTTTAAAAACATGATATTTAAGGAATTTGCTTTCACCAGTAGTACACTGGAGTTTTAAATCATATTTATTTCACCCATTTATACACCATTTATTTACAGTCACTATTGCACTTTATAATCTTTTAGATTAAAATCCATTCATTTTTATATATGCACTTATTTGCACAAATTGTATGCACTTTAGGGTAGAATTGGGATATCAGAATTACACATCTTTTGTATTCATTGCTGCCTAATTTTGCACCAACTTTGATATTGTATGCACTTTAGGGTAGAATTGGGACATTAGATAGTTTTGTATATATTACACATTTTTTTTATATATTGCTGCCCCGAGTGCTTAGCGGTATATTCCTACCAATAGTTTTCTGTTTTTTGAGATCTGAGATTTCTCAGTATATACCTAGAGCTGCAGGGGCGAGCGCTACCTAGTGGTTAATTTCTCTATTGTTAATCTAAGACCTGTGATGGGCATTTCTATAATGACGGTAATTAGGCATCTGTAGGTTTGGCATAGTTGGAACTACAAATATTTCCCTGTTTGGAGGAGAGGGATATCCATGAGGTTGGTTGACTCTTTGTGATACGTAAAAGTGAACTTTAATTTAAATGTATTATCATTGAGTTTTTTGACAAATGATTCTGCTGATTGTAGATCTACATTCCATACTACAAAAAGGTAATTGATAAAGCGTTTATAGAGAACCAAATTCGCTCCCCCTCATGTGCCTCTTTTCAAAAAGACTCATGTATAGGTTGGCGATACTGGGGGCGAACTTGGTCCCCATCGCAGTACCGAGGACCTGTTAGTATAGAAAATAATTATGGCTAGGAATAAACCAAATTGAATGTAAAATAACATTTTCATTCAAAGTTAAAATTTTAGAATCCCTTTCCCAAAAAATCTCAACCGCCCTTAAACTTCCTTCATGTAGAATATTTGTGTAAAGTGCCTGTATATCTAATATGAGAAATAAAAATGAAGGAACGTATTTTTGCAATTTAGAATTAATGTAGGCTGAAACGTGAGAGGGTAGTGATTGTATCCCCAAAATGATTGGGTGCTCTGGGGGGTGAGAAACAGATTTGTGCACTTTAGGTAAATGGTAAAAAATTGGTGTGACCGGAAACTTAATTATAAAAAATATATATATTTCCTTAGTTATCATTTCCTTCTCCAGATCCCATTTAAGAGAGTCTTCAAGTCATATTTGAAATTTGTTGTAGGATCCACGTCTAAGGTGACATAAAATTTTGTGTAACCTAGTTGTTTCACAGCCTCGGAATAATAGAAATCTACATCCATGACCACCACACTCCCCCCTTTACCCTCCGCTCTTATTACCCTAGTTTCAGCTCTTATTATTTCCCGTTGTGCTATTCTCTCTTATTTTGTAAGATTGACGGATTTAACACATAGATATAAATTGGAGGTCAGTCAGATGTTCTTAAGAGAGTTTCTCTATAAAAACCATTGATACCTGGGCTTTTATAATTAATTGGTAAAATTTCTGATTTGTTTTTAAATTTGTTCTTACAGGTAATATAAAAAATTGGTTGAGGTGTGTCTAAATCAAAATCATAAGGAGCTCCACTTTCCATTTATAACTCCTCTAAATTATTTAAACACTCCCTCACATCAATGTCCAGTAAAATGGGATTTAAGGACAAATCATTACTCCTTTTAATTGTTTTGGATGTGAAATACCTTTTTTTACATAAACTTCTAATATATTTGTTTAGTTCCATGAAAAGGTCAAACATGATGGGGTTCGTTTCAGGGACAAAGGTTAAACCCTTTTGTAATATATTTGTTTGTGCCACAGAGAAATATTTTCAGATTCCATTATTAATTTCTTTATTGGGGGAATCTGATTCTATTGTGTTCTTATTTTCTAAGGGGCACTTTCTCCCTCCTCTCGTCCCTCTAAAAGTCACTTTGGAGTAGCTGTGCGAATGGAGTCATATGTGTTTCGATGAGGGATCCTCTTTTTAGCCCTTCCCAAAAATAAAGTTTATATTAGGTTGTTTTCTCCTTGCTCCCAAGGGAAACTCGTTCTCTTTCCTATCTTTATTATTTCCAATGTTTATTTTTAGCTCCTTTCTCCACCACATTATCCCGATTACACCTCAATGTTTCCTCTCTTGAATTATCGGATGTACTTTCAAACTCTTGTCTCTGGGGTACCCCCTTATTTTGAGTACATTTTTTATTCTGATTAGTATTTCTACATTGATTATTCTAAACAAATCTTTTTTCATTGTTTTGATATTTATTATTGTACTCCTTATGTGATTTTACTATTTTCCTTTCCATAACTTTTTGTTCATAATCATATGTTTTAGCATTAATTCTCTCTTCCCTCTTAATAAACCCCTTATGCTTTTTATTTTTTATTTATTTATTTTTATAAATTTCCAAGTCGAGGGTTTATTATGACTACTCCAGGAGAACTTGTATTACAGCAGATTCCATATCAGGTTTTGACCATCAAGTTTCAGCTGTGAGTAACTGCTCCCTATAAACTATTTCTGTTTTGCCCATATTAATGATGAGTTATTTAATAAAACATAATAATGTTTGATTAGAGATCCTTAAACTATATATTGGAAAGATAATTTAAATTGATAAATACTGCTAGTATGTGCTATTAAATTGATTTTTATCATTTCATTTTTATGATCATATTGTAATAAATAAATTGATTGGAAAATAAATTCAATTTTCAAGTGCCATTTGGGTTATTGTGCACAACATACCCTTATATATGGTTATAAGCGCTGGATCCTTTGTTTGCTTTTCTGTTTGATATAATTTCAGTGTGTTCAGTCTATTCAGCCTTGCAACCTGTGTCCCAGCTTCCTGGGTCTTGAACTCCTGGATTCTTGCTCCTAGTCTATACCCTGTGTTCCAGCTTCCCTTGTCTTTGTGTATTCCTGGGTTCCTGTTTGGACATCTCGTTTCAAGTCTATTTGCATTTTATGTGCTCTGTTTATTCAGCATTACAGTACTCTCTAGCCTGTGCTCACCTCTAATATTTACTCTCCAGTTCTGCACCTATGTTATGAGTACTCCTGTATTACATTGCCTGGTTATGCATTACCTGTGGACTTTAATAATTTCTTGCTCCTGTAATGTCTATGGATTTATATCACACCAGTTGTCCCTGTATTGTTCTGAACCCTATATCTAGTTATACCAGTTCATTGCTACCTCCACATGGACTCAAGTATTTACCATTTAAATCTACTGTTATTACATGTGCTCAGCACTGTGTGAACTTTATTTATATACTTGCAATAAACTTCACTGAACTACCCAAGTTTTTGTGCTCGTAACAGAGAGGGGGCAGTTATGTGTATGTGTTATCTAGAGAGGAAGGGGGGCAGTTATGTGTGTAATAGAGGGGGGAGTTATGTGTGTGTGAAAGAATGAGAGAGAGAGTTATACCCCTTTCACATTACCACCAAATACCCGGGTTTTTCATCAAAAACTCGGCATTTCGCAAAAACCCGGGGTTTTGGTGGTGATGTGAAACCGCCACTTCCGGTAGACCCGGGTCGAGAGACCCGGGACTTCAACACGGGAAAAAAGAAGGGTTTTTCCCGTGTTCAACCTGGGAAGGGGGGGTTCTTAAAATGCGGCCAGTTTCTTTTGAACACGGGTTTTTCTTTCTGGAACTTGATTGGATGCTTATCTGGTGCTGGCGATCAAAAGCCAATCAAAGCCACTATCTGGAATGATTGACACTTTACTTTAAAGGCAGACCCGGGTTATTTGGTGGTAATGTGAAAAGGACAGACCCGGGAAATTCCCGGGTTTTTGGGTGGACTTATAACGCGGTTTTGAAAATGACACGGCAATGCTGCCAGAAAAAACCCGGGTACAAAATACCGGGTTTTTCAAAGGTGGTGATGTGAAAGCGGTATAAGATTCCTATATCATGCCAAGCGGAGCATCTCCTCTTTATCCTTAATCATCTGCTCTCATCAAGTTATAGAGGACCTACATGGCCTCTGACGGACCATAACTCCATAAGGAGTCACAATATCATGCTTGATAATGCTAGTTCTACCTGGTATTCCTGAAAAAAACGTCATCAAGCTTTCTCACTAGATTCTTCAGTGACCTATTTTGTTTACTAGGCAAAGTGGGTTCATAGGGCACTTCCTTTCTAGACTGAGGGTTCAAGGGTACCTGATTGCCAAGACTACATTTACTCAACACTGGTTGCATGAACATAGCTTCCTGGTGTTCTGGGCTTCAGTAAGCTCACATGGTATAACTATTTTATGTGAACTCTGTAGAGTCCGTGTACCCCAAAAAGTACCCTCGTAGATCAGTACGTAATTAACCTCTAAAAACCGCTAAAACTGCGAAAAATAGCACAAAGGCGAATGTTAGTTCCAACTTATGCAACAGAGTTTACTCTACAGAATCAGGTTAACAGCAAGGTACAACAACACAGTATTCACGCTGCGCAGCCGACCAGGAAGGCAAAGACGATCAGTCCAGACGTCTTCTCAGGAAAGAATGAGAGTGAGTGTCCCAAAACAAAGTCCTTTTATGTCCATACATCAAAGGGGTAGCCGATCTTCTGCTTGATTGGAGGGATCTCAATCCTCTTGGTGGTTCCTAGGTCATCATTGGTCCTGGGGTCTTCCATTGTTCTCCTCCTGGAGGGTCATCCGCATATCCTTCATTCATACACATTTTACACTCTAACCTAGCATAGCGCATAACTACTGCCGCAAACATGCGGTCTTAT
>WWET01000357.1:585896-636724 GCA_011038615.1 Limnodynastes dumerilii
GGGCCGCCCCTCTCCACTGGAACAACCTACCACGTCCTATCAGGCAATTTAGCACTCTCCAATCCTTCAAACGCTCCCTTAAAACCCACTTCTTCAGGCTAGCCTACCCTTCCTCCACCTAAGCTTACTTGTCCTCCCCATCTTCACGACTGTGTCTCCTGTTTATTCACCCTCTCACTCAGCATGTTAGCTTTTATGAGTTCTCCTTCCCATCATCATCCCTTTACGCTGTCATCATCTCTTACTACCTTTTGCTCTACACTGTCTTTCTCTCTCCTTATTTTTGTTATGTATGTAATTTTTGCTTTATACATGTATTGTATTCCTTTATATTACTCTGTTAATTAATTATTGTATTGTATATGCAACTGTTGTTTTACTATTGCTTATGTACGGCGCTGCGGATACCGTGTGGCGCCTTATAAATAAACGTTAATAATAATAATAAATACCTCATTGCTACAAATTAACAGTTTTATTTTGTTATTTGTTTGTTATTTTTTCACTGAATTAAAAAACTATTAAACCATTGAGACAAAGCAGAAAATGTATGGAGCCTGAGTACTGAAAACCTAATTCCTCCATCTTAATATATTAATGTTTCTTAAAGCACATTCAGAGCTCATCTGTTCAACAGCAAAGAAATGGAAGACATGAGCACCATCTGCAGAGAGTGTGCCTAGAGAAAATACCTACAAGCAGCCTTCATTTTCCTTATTACTGGTGAATCTTAATGCTAAAAGATGTGTCCATCACATTTCTCTCTAAGGCCATCATTTCCACAGAGCATTTTGCATGGGCCACAGCAAACTTAAACTGCAGATTCAAAATAAATCAAATTCACAAATGTAATTAAATTATAAAAGAAATGAAATGCTGTTTAACTCTTAGGGCCAAATTTACTAATTTGTGAGTTTGGAAAAGTGGAGATGTTGCCCATAGCAACCAATCATATTCTAGATCTCATTTAACTATTACACTGGAGAATGTCAGCTAGAATGTGATTGGTTGCTATGGGCAACA
Source organism: Limnodynastes dumerilii (assembly GCA_011038615.1). Taxonomy (NCBI): domain Eukaryota; kingdom Metazoa; phylum Chordata; class Amphibia; order Anura; family Limnodynastidae; genus Limnodynastes; species Limnodynastes dumerilii. Next base: position 586,920 of record WWET01000357.1, read on the forward strand.
TCTCCACTTTTACAAACCTGAAGCTTAGTAAATCTGGCCCTAAATTTCTAAATGCATGACGATTTTTCTGACAACACATTACCTCTCCAAAGACACTTGGTGTACTATGTATGCTTTTCATCTTATAATCTACTTTAACATCAGCAACAAATGAAATGTGTGCAAAGATTTTTATTTTATATTAAATAGGAATGACAGATTTATAGGTGAAAGCTTGTTGCTATTGTTTTTACTTTTTAATTGTGCCAACATTTCTTAATACAAATGAGGCCCAAATAATATTTAGCAAACTCTACGAATATCCATCTCAATATGGTGTTAGGGATGCAAAACTACATGGAGAAGGGATGGAGGTATCTCTTCTATCATCTGTGTCATGTATGACATTTTTGTATGCTAGTGTGCATCAAATCTAATTTGTCCTCCACAGAGATCTTCAGCTTAGCACTTTGAAATTGCAGCTTGTACTTTGGAATTTCCATGAAGAAGGCATCAGATAGACATGGTATTGGTTTACCATTCAGGAATCACCATTTCTCAACATTGGATGTTTAGAAAGTAGGACAAAGCGATGTTCTCCAAAGTTGTCCAAGCAATAACCATTTCTAACAAAAGCAGATAAGACTTTGCCACCTACCACCTAGCATGCACACTGTGTGCAGCCTAACCTCCACTTTCCACTGCAGGAATGACTACTCACATTTCCTAAATCTGGATCTTGTCCATTGATACATTGGTACCAGTACATTTTGTTGCTTATTCAAAATTACGAGCAAAAGATAAAATACACAAAGAGATGAATAAGTACAGTATGTATGTATGTATGTATGTATGTATGTATGTATGTATGTATGTATGTATGTATGTCTATACATATATATGTGCTGACCAGTACCTTTTTGGATTTAAAGAAAAAAAAAAAAGGTACCAACAGTGAAGGACATACCTACCTTTTTAAGGCCCTGAAACTTGTCAGGTTCTGCCCTCCTGTATACCACCTGTGGTTTTGAAGGCAGGATCTCTCTCAGGAAAGGGTCCTTCAGTAGGACGCTTCAGAATTTTTTCAAAATCTTTGGCATTTTTACAGTAGTCCGTTATGAACAGGGTTTTCGTGGATGTTTCCTCTTTATCTTCTCTCTTCTTTTTTTGGTTTGCCTTTAAGGAGCATGCTTCTGTCCAGAGGTCTATTTTGTGATATTGCTTCTTCAACTCAGGCCACATTATAATTGTTTTCTATGAACCTTTCAGTTCCAGTTTCAGTTACATTGCTTGTGCATCATAATCCTCTGCCCCCGTACAGTTGCGTCTGATTCTCCTTAATTGCCCATTTGGGATATTCTGGACAACCTACATACCAGGAATCCTTATGGTTTAAATAAATATTTAATTAAACATTCTTTGTACCAGTCCTTGGTCAATCCCTCTGAGTTAATTTACAATTCATTTACTACCTTTATTTAGCGGGGTTAAATATTTCCTTTACTTAAAAAAACATTGATTTTGTTAAAAAATAGCTAAAAAAAATGTTGCTTCATGACCACTCCGTGATTAGGGGCACTGAAGCTTATGCTTCATTATTTTCATAATAGATCCAGCACTGGGTACCAATACCCATGTACAGAATTACCCCCTCTAGTATCTCAGCCCTTTATTTGGCCCCAGTTCCTTAAATGCCCAACTGTGGTGCACTCAGACTTTTACATACCTGTATTACAATTAATGAGACCCTGTTTATGAAAGTCAGTTTTTATCTGCTGTAGATACATTTAATGAAATTAATTTAAATCACTCATATTTTAAAATTGTTTGTCCAGGTGGAAATGAACTCTTTTTGTGAACTCCAAATAAGCACTTTTATGTGGAATTCGTTACTATACAAAGTACTGGGAACAAAATGCTTTTGTGTGTATATTCTTCTGAATTTATGCAAATTACTGTCATGTGAGTTTCACTAAACAAAATATCTTAAAAAGGAAGGTTCTGCATTCTAATATATTTAATAGACTTTACTGTTACTCCAGTCTTCTGTTTAGCCGTTAATTCATTAAAAACTGTCATCAGTTCAACTGTATATTTTTAAATGATTTAAACATTTCAATTTCAAATCGATTTATATTTAATGTCAGGGATTGTTTTGTAATAGGTTGTATGACAAATAAAAAGTTTAGAAAAGACACCAGTAATGTTTGGGGTTTCGTTATTTTTCATGCAGTGCTAAGCCAACATATTTTAGAAAAGAATGCAAATAATAGACTTGAATTTGCTATCATTTCTAAAAGTGGGTTGTGCTAAAGTTGATTTATTATTGAGATCTTTTGTACTGTCAGAAAAAATGAGCAGTTTCTATTCCATCAGTGAGTCACCAGAAAGACAGTGTCTCTATAACAGGATTTCCATACCTCTTTTTTAGATGATCTAATATCGTGGTTGATTGATGACTGAGAAGAGGTCACTGTCTGCCCTTGTTCTCCCCTACCAAGTCACCTCTGCCTCTGAATGACATACTTTTTCAGAGAGGGAGAAAGGCCTAAACTTATTTTTCATATATTATAGCATATTGATTCACTGTTCAGGAAGATTTCAGATTTTAAGTGACTCATCAAATTATAGTCTATTGATGTTGCTGATAAATCTTAAGATGCTGTTCACTGTTCCTAATATGAAGATGAAGGAGGAGGGTCTAGGGGACTCTGGTGAGTATACGAGGGTTGTGTGGAATGGTAAAAAATGTATATTAATTAGGAAAGCGTGAATACATAATGAGTGTTGAGGGTTGATTTTGGCATTAAATGGAAGTCTACTGATAAAACACAATAAGTATTATAAAATCAGCTGAAACATTTCTATTATCATTCAGAGTAGGAAAAAAGTGTATGGAAAGGTTAGTGTGATATATAGTCAAAGATTCAAAAGATAAATAGTAAAAAGAGCAATGCCCTTTGTGTGGTTCATTCTATTATAGCATAAATGGCTCTTGCATGTTATTATTATTATTATTATTATTATTATTCTGTGCTATATATGTCTAGAGGAAGCAAAAGACTAGGGGGTTATTAATATGCCTTCTATAATTAAGGTTAGCTGATGGTTACAATCTACTATAAATATCAGATTTCATAAACACACTTACATGTTCAATAATGTATTTCAAAATAGTTATTTAAATTAAAAATGATTTCCCAATACAACTGATATTCACAAATGCAAGCCCCCTACAAATACTAAGTAACATCATTTATTTTAGTTAATTTCACGGTTTCCAAAATTTTCCTTAAGAAAATGAATGCTCCTTAAAGGCAATCCAAAAAAGAAGAGAGAAGATAAAGAGGAAACATCCAAGAAAACCCTGAAACCAGGGTCTTTCCTACAGAAAATTACAGCGGAATTACATGATGCCAAAGGTGCCAGGAGGAAAAAATTCCTTGTGTTTTTGCACCTGATGCCGTGAACAGCTACCAGGCTAATCCTGGGTACAGAAAAACAGAAAACCTTTAGACAGAAAAACTGCCTATATTCCAGGCTTATTGCAAACATTGAACAACTTTTTCAACTACCACCTGTGCTATGCATTGTTACAATTTTCTACAGTTGCAAAATGACTGCTACTGGTGCTGCTACAGGTTGTTACATATCGATACGATTTAAAACTATCTTGTCTGTTTTTCACCTCAGATGTGTTTTCTCTTGAGCTTGTTTAAAATGAATTGATTATATATTATCTAATAAGAAGTTGGACTTTATCTTACAATTAAATATATTTTCTTGTTTATGAGAATCCTAGGTCCAGATTTATTAAGCTGCAGGTTTGGAAAACTGGAGATGTTGCCCATAGCTACCAATCAGATTCTAGATGACATTCTTTAGTATGTAATAGGAAAGTGAGAGCTACAATCTGACTGGTTGCTATGGGCAACATCTCCACTTTTCCAAAGCTGCAGCTTAGTAAATCTGGCCCCATGTTCAGAAGCAACAGTTCTTCTGCTGTATATATCTTGCAATTATGGATCCATACTTTGTATTATTTTATTATTTTGTGTTTTAATAAATAGTATTTTTTATATAAACGACTATATCCAGTTTTCAATTTTTTGTTGGATACCAACATTTATAACATTGAGTTTTTGGATTTGCGCTGGAATTGTTGTTGTTTCTATTAGAATTTTTCTATAGGGGAAATTGCACAGCCCCCTTCCTGGCTGCAATCCTTTAACTATTTATTTATTAATTAGTTAGTTTTTATTAATGTGGCTATATCATAAATCCAAAGCGCCTGCTTTATTTTTGTATGTTTTTTTGGATAATCCTGCAAATTTATCTGGTTCTGGAAGGGAGGAAAAACAAAGGAACAACCAACGAAAATTTATCATAACACCATATATGAATAAAAGATAAAAGCAGCCGGAGAATGAAAAAACATAGATCCGCACAGATCACAGTTTCTCCTCTTCAACAAATGGTCAGATGTAGGACTTTTAAGTCTGAGATTTCCAGTGACAAATGCTTTTGATGGTATCTGGTGTAAGGCCTTGTGTAACTGCCAAAGATGCCGCCCCAATCTGGAACAAGTGAGTCCCATACTTTGCAGGTTCCATTCCTAGTTGAGCGAGCATCCTCTGAAAAACAACTGTGAATTGATAGCGGTAGAGTGTTACACCATTGTTATGGGCTAGCAAACCAGGACAATTGGGGTCCCTTTCAGGAGCTAAACTAGAACCCAAAATATTTGGGCACACCGCAACATTTGTTTGCTTGCACAATTCTACCCAGTGGCCCCTGCCTGCCTGATCAGATTTTCTTCTGTGTATTTTGCAGTGAATTAAATCTGAATAGAGGGTGACATTCCAAGACAAGGAGGATTTTTATGCCGCAACAAGTTCACTGATTTGAAATGCACCAGCAGAGGTGAAGCTAAGTGCTGTGCGTAAGAGTAGCACTTCATAACTATCACTGGTCATTAATGCTACCGCCTCTATTGTTTTTTGCCAGGCAATTCAATGAGATGGGACACTGTGAGATAGGTGGTGACGCCAAGAAACCCTTAGTGACATCATTCTCACTGTGTAATCTACCCAAAAATGCAATACCTGCTAATGTGGTCCGAGTCTATTTCCGAGTCTATATTGCTGAAGCATGAAATCACAGAAGCAATCCCGCAGGTCTCTGTCTACCCTACCATAAACCTACAGAATGCAGACCAGTCTGCCAAGGCAGCCTGATACCTCTGCAGCGCAGATAGTGCTAGTGATTGCAGCGCAAGATATTATATCCCAAACTGACATATAGACAGGACACGGTGTGCCGGTCAAAGTTGCATCAGGGGCAAGATGGCAAAATCTAGGCCAGTCAAACCTGGAGAGCACATCCACAAACCCATTGTCAACCCCCAGAACATGTTAATATTAAACTTCAGGCATTGCAAGACCAGATTCCTGAGCAAACACACAATGGGCAGAGATGATGCACTCTGCTGGTTGATGGCTTGTACAACCCCCATGATATTACACCAAAAGACCACATCATGGTTCTGCAGGTTGCTCATAGCTCAACCGCGTCTGTAATTGGAAACTGGTTTCTGGACAGACCATTCTAGTGCTAGGGGGCCAGCAAAGCTCCTGCACACCAGTCGCTCTGGAAAAGAGCTCCAAAGCCCACTTCACACACCACATCCGTAAGGAGCTGCAGATTTCTACTGGACAGGGCAGGGGTCGTCCATTTCATTGAAACCTTCTAAAATGCATCCCACACTCCAAGATCCACCTTCAGGTCATTGGAAAGTGGGTCCCATGCATGAGGGTTGCTCACCCCAGCGGTCACACGCTTTTGTCTGCGGCAAAAAATTTTCCTGTAGGGAATCACCCTGCATGCAAATTGAAACAACCCTACCAATGACTGAATTTTAGTAAGGGTAAGTCTGTAAGCATCCAATGCTGCTTTTATTAAGTTATGCAAATAGCTGACCTCTTATGCAGGTAGACAGCATAGGCCAGCAACCGTATCTATCAAGATCTCGAGATATGATAACTTAATTGCTGGACTCTCCATCTTATGGTGGGCTATTGGGACGCTGAGGGAGTGAAAGATTGCCTGGGTGGAAAAGAGTAAACGTTGGCAAGTATCCATCTCGGTGGGACACACAACCAGGAAATCATCCAAGTAGTGAGCCACTCCAGAAAGGCCCATCCCAGCAACAATGCACCAGTGGAGAAAGCTGCTAAATGCCTCGAAGAATGCACAAGAGACAGAGCAGCCCATGAGCAAACATTTGCTGACATAGAAACTCCCTGCAATCTGAAAGCTTATGTACCAAAATGATGATGGTGAAGGGAAAGCAAAAGGAAAGCTTTCTCAGCTTGTTTATGCACCCACTTGTGCAGATGCCTATCGATGGCCTTGTCTAATTTATGCATGGTGTGCCCTGAACCATCAGAAGAGAGGGACATCATCCCCACATAAGTTGCTTCCCAACTCACTGGGGAAACTGTTAGTCGGGCCTGGCTTCTCCTTCTCAGTGATGTTTGTAGCCAATGCTCCAGCTATACGATCACCACTTGTTGCCACCTCCTGGGAGTGAGGTGTGCCCGACCTTCTGCAAATCCTGCTGTGGCAGCCTTAAGGTGCCTGTGGAGCTGGAGAAGAAGATACGTCAACATGCGAGTCTGAAACGGTAGTAATCTCAGAGATCTAACTTGCAAGAAACAGGACGCAGACATGCTGTGCTATGGGGAAACTGACCTGGAGCGCTGTGAGGGACCAGCTGGTGGTGGGTGTTCTGGCCCATGACAAAAATGGGGATAAAAGGGCCCGGAGTAATGTGGCATGTGAGGGGTGTGTGGCCCTGACCAGTATGGCCAATCTTCGTCCTGACTACCTCCCTCCTGACAAGCCGCATGCCTGCAGCTGTGACAATCCCAGCCTCCATAATGCCAGTGTGACTCATAGGGTCCCCTAGCATAGGAATACTTGTCACCAATACTAAAATGCCTCCGTCTGTGGTGGGGATCCCTATAAGGACACCCACCACAGACATGCAACCACGGCCTCAAACCCCCTGCAGGAGATTTGCCAGCTCTCCCAGGATATTCTGGGAGAGTAAGCAACCCTGAATACTTTAACTGTTTGAATGTGATTTGTCTATTTTCTTCCTTTCCATTATGTTTGATAGTTTGTACCCTCTAGCTTATTTGATGTGCTTATTTGATGATTAATATTACTAATTATATCACTGGTCTTAATCTATTGTAAAACCAGACCTTCCCATCAGATGTTCCCAACTGGTTTTACAATGCAGTTTGATCTAATTCATGAGTGGTTTGGCCTAAAAATTGCTCCATGCCTTCGTATAGGAGAATATACACACAAAATGGAAGTTGCTCAATCAATTTATAGGTAATTAACCTGTAACAGACTATATTGTTCTATCTGTAAAATATAATGCAGAAATGTCCATTACACATATTTGAGCAAATATATTACACACCACCAGCCACAGTCAAGAGAATATCACTGGGGAGTGGCATCATGATACAATAGCACACTCTCAGTGCATTACTGATATAGAAGATTAGCAGCTGACAATTTTACATGTTTCTGTCTCTTAATATCAGTCTGCAGTGCTCAGTATGTTTGTGTGTGTGTGTGTGTGTGTGTGTGGGGGAAACTAGCCATTACACATTTCATTTTTGCATTACTGGGACTCACATGATAGAGCACATTGATATTTTATAAATATTAAGCATACCAATGTAAAAGTATGCCAATGTACCAATGCAGAATATTTTCCTTTCAATCACAGAGTCATTCTGCATAAAAAGAAATAAATAATATTTGCCCCAGCTAACATGTCTTTCTCTTCCCAATCCAGAGGTGAGTGTATGCCTGTAGTGTATCTCAGCATGATTTTTCACTTGATATAGTCAGAACTGAAAGGGTCTTTGCATTCTGAAGGTTATAGTCTATGTACAGTATGTGCATGCTCCCAATCTAAATTAGAAATGCAAATATACAGATGTCAATATGTTTTCATTAAAACACTTGCACCTGCAACAGGTCTAAATTCAGGGGGCTGACACAACAACCTTTTTCAGACCTGTGCATTAAAATGTCATACTTTAAACGCAATAATTAAGTTTGTAAATTGCTTCTGGAGTATTGTGATGTTGTTAAATATGTCATATATAAAGTAATAAAATAACAAATTTTGTGATGTTTTTTTTTTTTTATCATTATTTTGTATTGTTTTAGTGTGTTCATACTGCAGTTGAAGTGTTCACACTTTCCCAGTAAACTATTTAGTGTAAGACCGTACACTTGCGCAGCATATTTGGTCATGTACTTGCATTGAGCCTGCTTGGTTTGTGCCTGTATGCCATGTGCCGTACTCAATTGCCTCCAGATTTATTGTTGCGTGCGCCTTTGGATTGTGCAACATACCCCACTTTAACACTTGCATGTACAGCACGCACTCTACATTCTGAGTTGTGTGCACATCTGGATAAGGCCCTCTGTCTGTGACATAAAATACAGAAATATTAGTTACACACATTTCTATAAGCCATCTGCCACTTATAATTATAATGGGCCAGATCCAGAACAGCGCTTTACAGACGTAAAATCGCCTTTTGGTAAGTACTACGCATGCGCACCATAGAAAATACGCTCAGTAACATAGCATAATTGTGAACGTATGGGCCATTCACGTATGTGTCACGTAAATACTTACGTGTGGGCGTGCCAATTTTTCGTGAGTCCAAAATACGTCTGAACTGAATTAAGTAGGCGGGGGTTTGTATTTAAAGTGTACAGTATGGGCGTGCTTAGCTGCGTAAATACGTGTTGCCCATACGTACGTGTGCGGATCACTGCGGTTACGTTGCCAAAAGTTAAGGTAGGGTTTGAAAAGCGGATCTTGACAAAATACGTACATTCAAGGGGTGTGCCAAGGGGAGTGTATAGAAGTTATGCACGTGTAAATACGCTACGTGAGTAAACGTACGGCAAACGTAGTTCTGGATCTACCCCAAAGTTATTTGCTGTAGGTGGGTCATATATCATATGTTGAAGCATTTCCACCAGCACATTAGGCACCACTTCTTTTAGGGCTTTAATTATAAAGCTATAAAATGTCATCCACTTACATTTACTTCAATTTTTTTTTTATATTCACTCAAATTTTATTGTCACTTTAATTTACGTTACATTAATGTATATACCACTTTTGATGTCCGCATTACCTTGTTAAAATTTTTACTTTGAACACTTATCTAGAAGTCTGTTTAATGCACAATCTTTTGATCAGGCATTCCATTGCATACCCTACATCTGTGCCTATTTAGCCAGTACAGTACTGTTTTTTAATGGTTTGTACTGGCTAAAAGGACTTCTGTGTTGGGTTCTGGCTTTGAAATCCTCCCCCCCTCCCCCCTATACTCACCTTCCAGTCCTGCAGCATCTGATCACTATAGCAGTGATGCTGGGACAGACTCCCGCAGCTCTGCTAAAGTGACAACAAGACACACTCCTGTGAATTCTTTACTCATATGATAAGATGTAAAATGAGATTTTACACCTTATCATACATGCAAATGAAAGCAAATGAAAGAGATACCCTGTCAGTGGGGCAAGCCAAGCCCCCTGCACAGACACGTTCCCCGGCTGTACCAGTTTTCCATAAGCAAATGTTGGAGGGTGTGCTATTGCATCAAAGCTTGCATGTGGCCAAAGAGTTATATATCTGTGTACACATACAAATTATTCTGCATCTCTCTTATGACTTTAAGTGGATAAAAGGATTTAATTTTGATAACGCACATTAAAAAGAAAAATATTACAAATATTCAGAAATGATTTGCTCAGATTTAAATTTACTCTATGTCATATGTCAGTCCATAAAGATAAAGGAATAGAATAGTTCAAAAAGTTTTAAACATTAGAAAAATATACAGTTCAGGGAGCAGAGCACAATTACATTTCCATGAAGAATAGAAAGCCCTTTTAAACCACAGCAAGCTCCAAGGGTTTTGTGCATGCACCCTCAATCATGATGTGCCATTGGTTAATGCCTCTGATTTGTCTCAATGTCAGCATGAGTCATTCATTCCCCCAGCAAACCCTTTATGGGCTGTGATACCTCATTGCTCTTCTAAAATGTTGTGCAGAAGGAATTTGAATGAGAAATAGTTTCAGAGTCGCAAACACAGGAAACCAAAGCTAGAAACATTTTCAAGATCTTTTGTTTGTTTTATATAAACATTCCAACTATGTTTGTATTGTGTTCCTGTGGGTTTTCAGTATACTCTAATATGTTATGTGTAGATGGCAGTGTTATGATTTAACTGGTATAAAACTAGAATCAGATACATGTTTATTCTGGCATGAATTTAGATAAAGTAAAAGGCAGAATATAACACTTGTCTGTGGTAAATCCATAAAAATGGTCTGTACACAAAATTACGAGATGTTTGCAAGTGGGTTTTCCCTGTTAATGTATGTTATAGTATTTCACTTAATATGCATTTCTGTACAGTAAGTCTATCAGACTTCTCTACTTCTTGGAATTTCCTTGAAACCTTAAGGCTTATCCTGGCTGTCAGAGGACTGTCTGTATAGGTCTGGATAGTATGTCCTAGTGGTTGCACATCTATCTAAATCTTGTCAGGGATCCAGTCACATCAATTTTGGAAGTCTTGATCTGGCCCAACACACACAATAACTTTTGCATGCCTACAAATGGCCATTGTGAACCAATTACAATTTACAGTCTATCTTGATAAAGATTGTTGTGAATCAATGAGAAAGGATGAGCAGTGTCTTCTCTGTAATCAGTGCATTAGATACACAGCTAACTGTTCCAGTACATATCTGTGCAACTACTATTAAAAACAGTAGAGCAACTTCTGAGCACTCAGGGTTATTCTCCTCATTTCACCAAGTTTTATTTAAGTTCTCAATAATTTATTTTTACTGTGTTGCATCCCTCATGAGGCGGACACATGCATAGTATTTTTGTTCCTTCCCCATCCCTTTTTTTTACCTTGTCTTCTTAATAAATCATATATTTTTTAAATATACCATGAAGTTCTTTATTTTTTGTTGTTTATCAACAAATTTATTATGTTTACCATCTTTTTGTTCACAAATAATGAATTCACAAACACAAACACAAGCACAAACACAGTTTAAAGTAGAAGTAACCAAATAATGGATGGGACAAAAACCAGAATAGTCAGGAACAGTAGAAGGGACAAACCCATACTTCACATTAATAAAATAGGCCACGTTTTGCTTTTATTACTGCCATCCTTATCTTATTGTTCAAGTGCACATAGGGCCTGATCCAGAACTACGCCGATGCGCTGTGCTTACTAAAGCACAACGTATCGGCGTCCACTCTCCCCGACACTCCCCCTGTGCAGCCGTATTTTCCCTTGCTTACGCCAACTGAAGGCTACCCTAAATTCAGCCGGCCTGAGCAATGGAAAATACGCTCGCACAGGAGCGTTGTTACGCTAATCCCTCCCTCCCTCATTAAACTAACTCCCCCAGCCCACCTTCACTAACCTTAACGTAGTAACGCTGGGGGATGCCCCCTCCAGCGTCACTACGCTGTTCCTACGGACGCCCGATCGTTGATCGGGTGTTGCCGTAGCTACACCGGGCAACATCTGCACGGCGCATGCGCAGATTGGCTTTTCAGCTGCCGTAGCTAGTATGGCAGGCGTAGTTCTAGATCAGGCCCATAGTGTATTATACACACATACCAGTTTGACTGGGGAGCACTTGTGAATACAATCTTTCTATATCTCTTAATTCCTGGACCATGGATTTACAGCAGCAGCATCCCATTGTGCTACAAAACAGCGACAAATATTATTATACTTTTTCTTTAAGAAATTTGATGTAATTTTCTGAGGTAATAACTGCGACAGATACATCTTTTTAAGATTAGCAGGCCAGAAAACTGAGTAATATAAAAACATATGAAAGAAAGATCACACTTCCTCAAAGCGCTACTGCTGAATAAGCAGCACAGATGTAACACAGGAGGTCCTATTATCCCCCCCAGACCAATAAACGATAGTCACAAGTCAAATATAATTGACAGAGGTGTAATTTCTGTGCGCTAAAAAATGTTCAATAAAGTTCAATTATGATATATTAAAAAAATTGTTCAAAAAACTTTTCCTTCCTTCATTTGTATCTGAATGTTTCTATGTAGCTTCGTAATTTTGATGTACATATAAAGAAAGCAGAAACACATCTCCTTGTGTGTTAACCTTTCAGTGGGTTATAATAGAAATAATTGAAATACTACTTACAAGCCCCTTTGGCTTGATGCATGTAACAGAAGCTTTATCCCAAAGGTAGATCTGCAAATTCTTTTCTTTTGGATAGTTTTTCAAACTTTACTCTGTTGTCCTTCCACCAAAGTATATAAAAGAGAAGAATTCAAATAGTGTAATAAATTTCAAACACCAATTAAAGTTAATATGGATTAAGAACCACTCACATAATAGCTCCTTGGCTTTAATGCATATCTCAGCCTCTATAGCTGATAACCACCTTTATACTTCCATTGCTGGAAATTACACTACAGGTATATAACTGGGAGAAAGTCTTATTTCTTTTACAAAAGACTTTATTGTTCTTCACATTTAATCTGTTAAAAAATGAGTTAAAAAATGTACCCACCTGAGGAGTCTGCTGAGATCGCAACTGCCTTCCCCCAGAACGGATCAAAGAAACGGGCAGATGGTAATAAGGGCCCGATAGCCACGCTCCAATAGTCGATCCCTCTGAGAAAACAGTTGGTCTGCTCACAGAACTCCCACACCACCAACGCGTTTCAGCTTAATGAAAAAGCCTTTCTCAAGTTGTAACGGGGGTCTGTACCACATGTCCTTATAAAGGTTCATTGTTCCAAACAGAAGGAGTCCATAAAAAGTCCAAATAAAATAACTAAATATCGCAATGGAGACAGAAACAGAATATTGCAACGGAGACAGAAAGTATACATTCTACTAAAGAATATTACATGATGACTTTACATCAGAGACATTATTGGTTACAGTCTTAAAAGTAGTGGTTCTGACAAAACTGTAATCTTTAACAAGCCTCATATCATACCATTCAAACATATAAAAATATATAAAGATATAAAAGATATTTCCTCTCACCCCTCTTATAAAAAGGACATATATCATTATACCGATAAGATTATTTAAAATTTAAATAATCTTTTCGGTATAATGATATATGTCTTTTTTATAAGAGGGGTGAGAGGAAATATCTTATATATATTTTTATATGTTTGAATGGTATGATATGAGGCTCTGAACCATCATCATTTAACATTTGCACGAGACAGAAAATGTAAGGCTATGGCTATCATAACAAACTATCAGAGCAAACTGTTTTTGGTGGTCTCTGTTCTATTGTTCCAGAGTAGCTATTTTGGAGACATTTGGACCTCTGACAGTATTAGAGTTAGGACCACCAAAACTGAAAAGCCTTGTAAGTGGCTGTTGGCTTCTCATATATTTGCAAATGTATATAACAAATCTCTCTGACTTCTATTTTAAAGATAGTATGTCATGGTTAGTTACTGGTTAATGCAAGAGTACTGGGATGACTTTGTTTGTATATAGGTAGATTTCCCCATACCTTGCTCTAGATTAATTTATAAATTGATTTGAGCAATCACCATCTTGTATTTGTTTGGAAGCATTTCTGGAATAGCAGCTGAATGGGGGTGCTTGACTTGGGGATCTCCGCAGTGAGTTTTTGCTCTCAATTTAAAAATACATGATCAAAGTTGGGACTCTGACAGTTTTAGAGTTAGGACCACCAAAACAGAGAAGCCTTGTAAGTGGCTGGTGGCTTATCGTATATTTGCAAATCTCTTTGGCTTTTATTTTAAAGATAGAATGCCATGGTTAGTTACTGGTTAACAGGAGCGTAGGAGCAAAAATTTTCTAGGGGGACGAAGGCCAAGGACTATTGTAGGGCCTAGAGTCCCTTTTTCTTACATTTAGTAACTTGTTTTTTTTTACAACAGTTGTAGCGATGACTGTAGATATACAAAGAATCCCAATCCTATGGTAATTTTCATCAGTATTTCTGGGATCGGCCAACTCCAGTTTTATTGTTTATTTTACTATAAAAATGTAATCAAAATTTTGTAAATAAATATAATTAAAATTAACTACCAATTAGTACAATTGCTGTTAGAAAGATGGATAAATTTAGTTGTTCATCTTAAAAATTGAAGTCATTAACCTAGTTTTTATTCAGATTTTGTCAACAGCCTAAACTCATTTTATCTAAAGTCACTGCCTCACTGGATATGGTATGTGCTATAAATTTTAATTGCTTTGTCTCTTGTTTGTTACTGGAACACAAATTTCATGTAAATTAGGAAGAATAAATGTTTTATACACAAAAACTTCCCAGTGAACAGACCTAATTGTTACCAAAAAAAACTGACCTTCTGGGGTTTCCACTACATGAAGATCATCATTAGGGTAAGGGTCTGACACCGAGCTTTCATTTCTTGTATTAATTGGAGTGACCCATGGTGGCTTTGATGAAGATTCAGTACTTCAACTGATGAAAAAATCTTTAATGCTTTTCTGTGCCATGAGTCATCATGGTCCATAACTGAGGCCCAGATTCTCACTTGAGAATTCTTTTTGTTCCGAGCGTAGTTTTAGGTGCAGAGCTACTACGCATGCTTAACTCCTCTATGCTATCTATGTAACTTTACGTTACATAGATTGCGTAAATGCGATCTTTTAAGACCCTTGTATCTCCACTCATGCTTTTCATACATAACAAAGACTTTGCACCAGGCCTTAGTCACAGTCCATTCACTAGGTGGGCATCTACCAGACCCATAAGGGTCCGATAGTCGATGAGGGAAGGGTCCCTCCTTTCTTTCTCGGAACTCTCTGATCAATATTATCTCCAGCAGAGAGACTTCTGGGCATATTTACAGCTCTGTCACTTTATTCACCACACAATAACAGGACCCATATGATCAGGTCCCTCTCTCCCTTTGAAACCCTATGCTTCTCTACCTCAGCCCCTTCTCACGTAATCTAAGTACTTTACAAACTTTTGATTGAAACATTGTTCACCTCCAATATGAGTTTTGTAGGTGCATGGAACAGAGACCTGCCTAGTACCCTCACAGATGCCAATTAGTCAAAGATGTACTCACTTGCCCCTGCACCTGTGCCTGTTCCCCTAGTGTAGCAGTGCTGGAAACAATACAAACTCCACAAGATCTTCCCCTACATCTCCGCTACCGGCTGGAGATGTGGAGAGGACGTGGGCACTCTCTTCCACATCTGGTGATCTTTTCCCCATATAACTACTGTACTGTTATCATCATCTCTAGGTACATCATAGGCCCGGACGTGCCTATCTCTCCTGAATTCTGGCTTCTTTCCTTTCCCCATTGCCAATCTCAAGCTACAAAAATCACTTATCAAACACTTTAATAATACGGCCAAATCCCAATCCCACTTAAATGGAAATTGCAGACACCATAAACTATGGAAGACTGGTTCTATTGCATTGATTACCACATGTCAATGGAAGATGCTATGTCCTCAACACCAGAACTAGCTTCCCAGTTCACAGCCACCTGCTTTTACTGGCTTAAATTTAAATCTTCCACCTCCTACTCTGAAGCGTTAAACCCACCTCTGCGTAATCCAATCCCATGAGTGAAACTGCTGATGTAATCTCAACCTCTCTTCACAAAACAATGTGAGAATATTTCCAAACTGGCCCAGGTGACATGACCCCTTTCCCTGCCTTCCTCCGCTATATTGTCTTTCTACCCCATGTTTGTTGGGCATGTGTTTTAGAGTTAGTATTCACACCACCTCCTTCAGGATGATTTTATTCATCCTCATTTGAGAAAGTTTAAGCACAACATAACTATATTATATATTTACTGAAAATGGAATTTAATAATCACTTGCAATTTCTACCACCACATGAATCAACTCTGACCTCTACTGGAGAGAATGGGGGTAGCTTGACTTTTCTGGATGTCAGGTAGAGCTGTCCAAACTGCAGCTACTCCTGAGAGAAACATTTTCTCTAGCCTCTAGAGCTCTAAACTCTCCAGTACCTTCCAGGCTTTCCAAGGCAGAACCACAATCACTTCAGGCACGTCATTAGTGCCATCTTCTCTCAAATTTTACCCTCCGTGAAAATTCCCTCCCACCAGACTGACAATAATGCAAAACTGAATCTGGTATGCTCACTAAGTGGAACCCATAGCCAGTATTTTGTTTTATAAAAAACACAAGGTCAGTTATTAAGCATATCGGGCCGTATTCAGAGATTTGTCCGGCGATCGGGGTGCAAATATATCCACGAACGGAGCAAGTTACACCCATCAAAACCCCAGTCATCCCCCTTGCTAATCTGTGCGCATGGAGGCTTCCGCCTCTATAGACAATCCCTAACTTTCCGCAGCCATTTCCGAGCGTATGTGTCTTCCGTCCGTGCATATCTATGTAATTGTGCCCACTTCCCTTAATTTAAATGCCTCCCTCCGCCCATTTCTATGTAAATTCCTCCATGCAAATTTTTACATGGGAGTTCCGTGCGGAATTTCCCACGTCTGATTCACAAGTCCATCTGCTAGGTACTTCCACGCGTATAGTCTACGTTAACTGCGTATAAAAAGTTACTACGCATGCGCAGTTTAAACGTACTTAAAAATACGCATGGAAATCGGATAAAATGCGGTTCTCTGAATACGGCAAATCCCCTCTAATTGGTTCTCCTCTTGCCCTACCATTCTCCTGCAGATTCACCCTTTCCTGTCCTTATTTTCCTTTTTGTAGTACTTTTTTAAAATTTTACAAATGTTTGTTATGGAGCCTAGTGTGTCATATTTGAATGTGGTTTATTTGTTACTGTTATTAAAATATTTATGGTAAAAACAAACAAAAAAGACAAATAAAACAAAGATATATAGTTTTCATGATTTACTCTCAAGCAGAAGAGGAAAGAAAATGAAAATTCCAAACTGAATCTTTTCTCCGATTAGATAAGAATATATTACGGAAAATTAATTCTGTGACTGCTGCAATCTGGAAAGTCAGAATTCCCAAATTGTTTATTCCAATTACGCAGGCAAGATGTTTTTGGATATATACAAAAAAGGCAAACCAGCACTCTTGCAATTAACCAGCAGAAAACCATGACATTCTATCTTAAAAAATAAAACACAGAGAGATTTGTTACATACATTTGCAAATATATGATAAGCCACCTGCCACTTACAAGGCTTCTCTGTTTTGGTTGTCCTAACTCTAAAACTGTCAGAGTCACAACTTTGAGTCAAATATCATGTATTTTTAACTTGAGAGCTCCCCCCCCCGGCAGAGGTCCCCAAGTCTCCAACACAGTTACTCTGAAACAGCACCCCCAGTCAGCTGCTATCACAGACATGCTTTAAAGCAAACACTCAAAATGGAGGTTGCTCAAGTCAATTTATAAGTTAATATAGAGCAGGTTTTAGCAAGGTATGGGGAATTTACAAAGATACAAAAGAGGCACCCCAGCACTCTTGCTATTAGCCAGCAACAAACAATGATATTCTATCTTTAAAATTAAAGTCAGAGATGTTTTGGTATGTTAGTGATAAAGGGGTAGATCCAGAACTACGTTTGCCGTACGTTTATTCGCGTAGCGTATTTTCATGCGCGTAAATTCGTTACACTCCCCTTGGCACACCCCTTGAACGTATGTATTTTGTCAAGATACACTTTCCAAACCCTACCTTAACTTTTTCCAACGTAACCGCAGTCATAGGCACACGTACGTATGTGCTAGACGAATTTCCGCAGCTAAGCACGCCCATACTGTACACTTAAAATACAACCCCCCGCCTACTTCACGTATTTCAGACGTATTTTGGATGCACGTAAAATTGGCACGCCCACAGGTAAGTATTTACGTGACACATACGTGAATGGCCCATACGTTCACAATTACACTACACTATTGAGCGTATTTTCTATGGTGCGCATGCGCAGTACTTACAAATATGCAATTTTACGTCTAAATTCGCTCCGAAGCGTTGTTCTGGATCAGGCCCAAATTCCAAACTGTAGTTTCTTTAAATAAATTAAAAAAAAAGACAAAAACTTCAACTGGTAGCAAAAATTGCAGAATTGACAGATCAAAACAAGAGCAAGAGCTAATATTTTGGATATCCAATAAGAAGAATGAGGGTTAATTAAAATTCAAGAGAAATTAAGCCTCTATGTTTGACTTGCTGTCTTTTGGGTTACATGGAAGGGTTTTATGGGTAACCAGTCCTACAGATAGCTTTGGTTATTACAGGAGTAGTTTTACCTATTATGCTTTCACTTAAATTTGAATATCAGAAAACTGCTGGTTTCTTGTGATTTACTTTTGTGATAATCCTTGTGCTGTAAATCCTACTTTCTTTTTCCTTCTATTAGGATATTTTTTATCTTTACTGTGAGCTTACAGTTGTGCATTTGTCATCGGTAGGATGGGTTGACCCCATATTTCTAACAAAGAAAGATATAACTGTATGCTGCCCTTGAATGTTATTTTCTTAGTGGCATCTCAACATATTACACTGGGGACTTTGTCTCTTTCAGTCCTTATAATATCCAATCCCCACTGGTCACAATAGTTCTATTGGCTTTTTAGAATGTTCACATTTGCAGGATTTATAATTAGAGACCAAGCTAAGTGCCATTGCAGTTTTTGCCATTATTTTTCTATATTAACTCATTGTTGGGAATTTACTTAAACTTGGGGATTAGATACTAAGGGCCGTATTCAGACTTCTGTTTTTACGGCGACTCCCATGTGTATTTTTAGATACGTTTCAAGTGCGCATGCATAGTAACTTTTTGTATGTTGTTGACGTAGACTATTCGCATGGAAGTGCCTTACGGACGGACGTATGATAGGCACGTGTGTACATACGTCCGGATATGCAAAGCAAATATACGCACGGGAGAGTTTAAGTGAAAATGGGTGGAGCGATGCATTTAAATGAAGGAAAGTGGGCACGATTATCATGATATGCATGTACGGAGAACACAGACGCACGGGACGGCACACGGAAAGATAGAGGTGGTCTATGGTGGTGTAAGTCTATGTGAGCACGGATTAGCGTGGAGGGAGGAGTGACTGGGGTTTTATGGGTGTTCCTTGCTACGTGTGTGCGTATATTTGTGGTCGCATTTCAAAACGAAAGTCTGAATAGGGCCCTAAATCCTTATTTAATATTCTATTACAACCCATCTCTGTAACTTTCTACATGCTGTTTTAAGATATAGCTCAAACTTATAAAGCCATATACTGTTGCCTTGATATTTGGGTTACAGGTAAGAATGTAATAAATCCATTCCTTATTTGATAATCTATGCAAATATATCAAACACTATAGTATAGGGGTGTATAGAAGATTAGTTACTCTCTAGTGTCCTTTAATAAAAGTTGAGGGAGTTCTAATTTGCAGATATTAGGCACACGAGGGTGCTACACAAATCTGATAATGTTATTAAAAATGTGATTTTTGCTCCCAAAAAATTAAACAGGTGAGACAGGTGTGAATGATGAATGACAGGTGTATAGGGCTGAGGTATATTCAGTTTCCTCACAATATGATAACATGTAGACATATATCTTATCACAGGGTCTGAATCAACAAAATTAGACCTGTGCCAGCTGGGTCAGACCCCTCTCCCTGCAACAGATGCCACAGATAAACACATCACATTTTTATTTGAATACTAGCAATGTATATATACACTTGTTGCATGATCAGTAAATATATTTTTGATCTTCTCTGAACCTTACACCTTCCCGCTTTATGAGAAGCGCAGGGGAGTAGGCCTTTGGAAGTGACCTAAGCTTCCCCTTCGCCCTATTCTGCATTTTCTATAGATTCACTCTCCCCTACATCACCTAGATGTTCTACCTTTCCTAAATCACCATGGTGATTGTAACAATGGTGTTTTAGAAGAGGCAACATTTTTGGGGATTTTTAGGCGATATAACTTTAGTAAATACAGCAAGTTTATAATCGCTGAAAAATCGCCAAATAAACAGCGATTTTTACAAATCGCTGCTTAGTAATCCCTGCCCTTTATGTTTCTCCTAACACTAGCTAATAGAGTTCACATTATTCTAGTACTGTGAAGACCCTGTGGTAATAGCCCCTGTTCTCAAAAAACTTTTGCGTTATAAGATGCATTAGCCATTTTTTCTGCAAGGCTTCTTAAAACTTTCCTCTGTGGGTAGAGCAGCTTTGAACTCCTGATTTTGTGTATCTATGTGTACAGTATTAATACTCGAGTCAGGGAACTCCTCAGCTAGCTATACCCTTATTATGTGCTGTCAGCTATCATTTTTTGCTTGTATATGGTCTCCCTTCATGTGGAGGAATAAAGGGGGTTCACCGCACAAAAGGGGTGGAGTCAAGGTCTCATGTAAATTGGGTATCAACTTTCAATTTTAAATGACATAATAAAAGTTATTTTTTAGGAGTCTCAGTTCTGGTGTGCATTTAAAACAGTGGCTCTTTTTTCTCTTTAATGAGGCAGGGGTTTCCCTGCTTCGTTAATTTTGTAAATGGTCTCCCTCCATGTCTTGACTGAACAGGAAAAGGTTTAGCGTAAAGACTAAGTTCAGGGAAAGTGAGTTTTCTGACTGCCAGTTACAGCACTATGCATACAGTAATTTACACTATCCCTCTTATACATAAACAACCAAATTCTTATTACCAGTTGTCACAGTTTTCTGTACTGCCCTATCTCTCTGGCCACTCCTTTTCTGTTTCTACTGTGAGTTTCTCCTCCCCACCCTCAGCACTCCCTGTTAGAGTCCTTCTGGGCTCCATCCTTGGCTCCCTGCTTTTCACAATGTACATTTGCGACCCCTAGTACAATCTCTTTGCCGATGACATCCAAATCTACTACTCGTCTCCTGAACTCTTATCTCCTCTCTTAGGTGTCCTGATGCCTCTCTGCTATCACTTTATCTCTTCTTGGATGTCTGTTACATGCCACACTATTACTCACCCCTCCCGGTCCTCTCATCCGCGGCTCTCACTCACCGCATGCCTCTCCTCGCTCCCCGCTCCGTCCGACATGCCAGTCCTGGCAAGTGCCGGTTATAGAATTTGTTTGCAGTATCTGTGCCTGCCCTTATCTCTCTCAATCTTTTGCCTTTGTGCAGTTTCTTGTGTTCACGAGTACCCCATTTTGTCCAGCCTTGCACCTTGCCTGCCTCCTCTCAGTGTCTCAGTACCCTTTCTCCCACCTTAGTGTTTTACTCCACTTGTTTGTTCCTTGCCTATCCTGTGTGGCTAGTCTCTGTTGGCCCCTCGAGGGTCCCCGCTGGTGTGTGTGTGTGCCCTGGTTTGTCCGTTTGTTCTGTCTGTCCTGTTAACCCCTTCTCATCCATGGTCTCTGTTATTCGTTCCTTTTTGTTTGTTACTGGTCAATCTCTTCTGACCCAGTCTATTTCCCGTTACTTACTCCGTCTTGCTCCTGGCTTTCCAGTTTCCTACTTTGATTCATACTTCCTCTCCCGGGCATTGCTCCAGGGGCTACGACCTGCGGGTTTTCTTGCAGCCCAGACTATCCTCACCATTAGGGGCTCTAGTGAAGACCAGATTGCCGTTAGACTCCACGTCCTGGTCGCCGTGTCCATCTTGCCCAGAACCTGCTCTGCCACAGCTAGTCGTCAGGAGATCCAGACATACCTAGTCCAGCTTATCTCTGTCATCTGGTACCGTAACAATGTCCTAATTTTTACCTTAGCTTAATATGGGAACATTTTTCTGTTAGTCTCCCTCTACCTTGTAGATTTTAGATAATAATTATGTTAATGCAATGTTTAGAAATGTAAACATTATGCCATGGTGGCTAAAACTTGAACAGACAAACATCAACCAAAGGTGAGCTACAGTCATTAAATTTGTACAATATTTTCTAGAACTAAAAGAGCTTTTAAAACAAACATTCTATTTGACTATGTCAGTGCTCCACAACCTTTTTCTCACCCTCGGCACACCGAAGCCCTTCCCAGAATTCCATAGCACACCAAAAGCAAAATATAAAAAAAAGCACAGAAATTATATTTGTTATTTTTTATTTGATAAATTTAACACCGCAGCTAATAACTTTTTTTCTTATAAGTAATATTAACTATGTTAGCCAGTAGCCTCCATCGTGTGTCTAACGCCTCCCCTGTAGCCCCCATCATGTGTCTGCAGCCTCTGCCAGTAGCCCCCATTCATGTGAAACAAAAAGTTGATAGTGAGAATTTTTAGCACTACTGGATACCAGGGAATATGAGTCCAAAACGGTCACATCAGTATCTTAATAATAAAATCGAATGTTGTCCGCAATAATGTACAAATGGTCTCCATTAATCCCTAATCATTGGTTAAATAATGAAAAAAAAGGAACAGTCTTACAGTTCAGTGGTGTAGACCTCAATTCGCAGGGTAAAGTCTCCGATATGCAACTATGCCGGTTTCTGGATCACACTGTCCGATTGGAGTATAGTGTCCTTTGCAATTCTTCCTCTCTCCTGTAGTTAGCCTCGCTCCTGGTTTAGACCCTGGATGGTCCGTTAAAATCAGGGAGCATCAGTGTCAGCCCGTACAAGGAGGAATGAGAAGTGGCAAAACAAAGATCCAATAGTGTAATATTGTTACACAAGGGTTTATTAGTACTCAGAATAAAAATACACTCACAAACAAAGTATGAAAGATTTGCATGTAAACATGAAGAATAGTTGAAGCTTGTTTTTTTGCATTTAGCAAATGGAAAAAACAGCTGGTGATAAAATAAGTTGATAGTCCTGCACAGTAATGCAAATCCAACGCATTTCGGACTGTAAACGTCCTTTTTCAAGACTAAAAGTGAAAGATGCACTAGTGGGACTTAAATAAAGTTAAAATAGGAGGGGAAGTCCCATAAAACTAGATTGACAAGACATCATGAATTATAAAACAGTCATAAACACAATTACAGTCCATAAATAAATATGTAATAAAAAAGATATATAAATAATTAAGAACAAAGCAGGACATACTAATAAAATGGATTAAAAAACGATACGCAGATTACATACAATAGCTACTACGCATGCGCAATAGCTATTGTTCATTGAATTACATCCGTCTATGGAATGGGGTCGTAGTTCTGGATCTACCCCACTGTCTCTAAGTAAAAAAAATGTGGCAAATGTACCCAGACACATTCCAAGAAGACAGGGGTCGCATGCCGTGCAGCAGCTGCTCTCACACAGACTGGAGGTCAGAGTCAGGTAAGTAGGGGGTGCATGGGGGGAGGATTTTGGGTACTTGCCCTGGGTGCTATTTGCCCTAGATATGCTGTTTCACTGCTCTCAGGGCTTTGGCTGCAGCTCCTGCTCTCCCTCTGAGTGGCAACTGACAACATTTGGAAAGTAAGTAATAAAAATAAATAAAAAAGACAATAAAAGGTTATAAAAACCTTATTAATGCTGGAATTTATAAGCTTTCTCCAAAGGCACCCAGCTACAACGGGCACTGGAACTAAACTGAGTCCTGAGGGCGTAGGGCCTGATCCAGAGCTACGAAAATTCGCATGGCGGGCGAATGCGTACGTTCGACCGTGCGAATAAACATGCAAGCCCCCAACACTCCCATAGTAAAGTACCTGCTTACGGCGCCTATACCCTACACTGGGTACGACCGTCGGCCGTACGAATTTTCGCACATAATACGCTGAGCGTACGGGCTTAGCACGCCCATACTGTACAATTTAAATGGCTATCCCCGCCTCCCTGTAGTAAAACGAGCGCCCAGGCGACCGTCGTACTGAACGCACGCCCCTCGAGCGAAAAATTCGCTCACAATACGACTGCTATTCGCTCATGACGTCCAGGCGACCGGAAGCTGTCATACTGGGCATGCGCGGTGCGAATTTTTTCACGAATTTTCGCTTACGATGAGCGTACGCTCGCTTGCGGTCGTAGCTCTGGATCAGGCCCGTAGTGAGGAGAGGAACTTCTCCTTCAACAGTTCTACCTAGTGCCTAGCTCCACAGTGCCTCGTCTAACCCAGCTGTACAGTGTCCCCAGTTCTAAAAGAACAAATATGTATATCTTATGCATGGATAAAACTATACATACTAAGTTGTATTAAATACCTTTTGACAGTTATCTATAATTAAATACTCACACCGAACTCATGTATGTGTGGATGTGTTTTACATATATGTTTGTGTTTATTCAATGCAGATCTCTGCATCATATGTATGACTTGTCAGATTTATATGATATTATGTAAATTAGTGTGTCATCACATACTTAACAGTTATATACACAGAAACAGAGGCGTAACTAACATGAGAAATGAGGCGCTGATGCC
The DNA here is from genome assembly GCA_011038615.1 of Limnodynastes dumerilii. NCBI lineage: Eukaryota > Metazoa > Chordata > Amphibia > Anura > Limnodynastidae > Limnodynastes > Limnodynastes dumerilii. The sequence goes on from WWET01000357.1 coordinate 611,362, forward strand.
CTGTTGAAGGGGTTGTCATTGGTGCCATCAGGAAGAGAAGAGGAGTAACCCCTCTTTTCATGTCTGAAAATGATAGACACTGGAACAGCTGTCACCTTCATGGAGGAGCAGAGGGACAGCTTCTTCCTCTCACCCTTGGCAAAGTCTAAGACCGCGTATACGCAATCTACGATGCAACAAGTAACATAGATTACATTACAGAATTACTGCGCATGCGCAGTAGAACATATAGCACATATAAAGCTCTGCATACGGCCCTAAGTTACTAGAGAGTCTCTGATCTGTCTAGTTACTAAAATGAGCATAAATGAGATGCCGCACCTCTACTCATAAGTGAAAGAAATGACAGGCCATCATGGGATTCCTGTACAGAGGAAAGGGTGCCATTGCAGACGTCTTTATTCAGTCCCGACTGAAGAGAGGACTGACTGCTGAGGTGAGTTTTGTTTAGGGCTCTGATTAGAGTTACTGTAAATTTGCAAGAAGAGAAACCTAAAAAGAACAGCAGCTTTTCTCATGCATTGGTTTTGATAAATAGTATAATAATGTGAGGGGAACATTTTTGGGATATACCCTGGGCTCCATCAACCCTAGTTACGCCACAGCACAGAAGTGAATGTTAAGGTGAAGGAGCCAGATGAGGTCCTCTTCAGGACATGGTTATGAAAGAGGAGAACAACCAGTTTGTGGAGTAAGAACAGGATGTGGCTGGTTAGAATAATAATGGTGGAACAGGGGAGGAGATGCTCAATCAGTGTATATTCGCTTTTACTGTTTTGTTGTTTTTTTAAACATTTTTATAGTTATAAATATAGACAAACTGAAAATTCTGGGTCAATTTAGTGTAATATTTTATTAAGTCTTTTTTATTACATTATTAACCATAAAGGTTTATATAGTGTGACACAATAACCAGGCTGTAAGTGTGAGGCTCCTGAGACAATCCTTCTGTGTATGTCTGTATTGAACCAGTAATCATACCAAAAAACTTTGTCACACAGTGTCAACTCAACTGAAGAGGCATGTATGAAGAATACAGTGACAGTTGACAATTGAAAGTGCTGGATCACTGGAGAGCTCAATGGGGATGATGGCTTGATGATTCTAGGATTAACAGGGATGCCTGCTTGATGACTCTATACTTCCTGTCAATGTTACAAGAGAAACTCACAAGAGCACAGAGTCTAACTAGGTGTTTATTGGAGTCCCTGATGTTGGGGACAGGCTTGGTTGCTGAGGCCTAGCAGGTCGTGGCCACTGGGGGCAACTCTTGGAGAAGATGGGAATACCAGAGCCCAGGATAAGTAATACATATAATAAGATAAGTAATACATATAAGTCTTATGTGCAATATATACCTGCACTTTGTCTTTCTGTTTAAAATCGATGTATATTTTTATGAATATCTCGGAAATGTATGGAAATGTGCTAGTTCCTTTTGCCTTTTTAAAATATTTGCTTTGCTTTTAATTAATTTAAATAAAATCTGTTTTTATTGAGCAATTCTAGATACCTTTATTAGTAAATGAGCCAGTGAAACTTGAGAGTGCACCTTAAACCTTTTCTTTGTGATTGCAACCTCTACATTCACCCTGTAGAAAGTGTAAAATGCATAATCATAAATAAAATTATACATATTTTTAGAAATATTTAAATAATTGATTTTCTCCTGATGCACATAACATAACATCCCATTCCTATTTTCTTTAGGGCTGTCACCAGATTTAACAGATAATCTCTTTACTTCCCAAACAGTTTTCCTCACCATTTCCCTCGTGAATTGATAAACGGGCTTTAGTAGTAGCAGCTCCCTAGATTAACTAAAGGGCTGTACGGGCTTGTACTGGCATATAGCAGTTTGTGGTGGGTTAGTACTATGTTATTTTGCCAAGTGTTTGAAATTAAAAGCTTAAAGACTACAGCATTCTTAGAACATTTTTTTTAACTCTGTTTTATTAAGTAATAAAAGCATACAAACATAGAGTGTAATGTTTTACAGAAAATGGAATACAAGGTTAAATAACAAACCTCAACCATTGTACATAAAAAAATATTTAAAGGGGAAACAAATAGAGAAAAATTATGAGTAGATTTATTTTTCATCTTTCATCTTCTTTTCCCACTATCTAACTCAGGTCTAAGTAAGGAACGCTTAAGAAAGGGGGGGAAAGGTCAGGGTGGAAGAATGGAGAGGGGGTGGGGGGAATCATTGCCTGGGGAAGAAGAGAGAAAAGGAAGGGATTAGCTTAAGATATAGAAATTGGTGGTGGGTTTTGATGTAGGGGCCATGGTGACCAAATAAGTGTTATTTTTATCCTCTTTATCTCAGAGGTAGCGCATGATACGTTCCATGTAGGCTATGTGCCATATTGAAGAATAAAGGGTGGATAAAGGGAGTTGTTCAAGCTTTTTCCAGAATTTGGTTATGAGACATCTACAGTAGCAACTGCCATCACATGATTTTTCGGAAGGATGATCTAGGTCCTCTACAGGATAACTTAATTAGAATAATAAGAATACCCAAGAGTCCTTTACAATTGCAGTAGACAGCAAAAATGACAAAAGGGCCGTAACCCCATCCCAGTAACAGCTTCCTTCAGACCACCAGATCTGAAGGAAGGTGCCTCTTCATCCTAGCCCCACCAGCATCCAGGAGACACATCTGGGTACATTTTGATTAATTTATCAGGAGTGTGATACCACCTATAATATCTTGAGTAGAGATAGAGCAGGTGGATACAGTTTCTCTAATAGCTTCCCAGTATTCTGTCTCTGGAGGGGGTCCCAGCTCTCTCTCCCATTCCCGTTCACATGCTACTAGCTTAGAATCTAAGAAAATTTTGTACAGTGAAGATCTCATACCTTTGCTCATTGGAGAATTTAAGCATAGATTCTCAATATGAGAACATTTTGTTTGCTGTAGTTCAGGTATACGTGAGGTCAGAAAATGGCACACTTGCATCTATTCTAAGAAACTAGGGGAGAGATCTGGGTATGCAGCCTTAAGATCAGTTAGCGAGAGGAGCTTACGTCTGCTTATCAAGTGTTTTGCAAAGCATACACCTCTGGTGAGAAATTTATGGGAGAAGGCACAAGAAGAGCCTGCTGAGAATTCTAGGTTATCCCACAGCGGCATGATATATATGGGAGAAGAGGGAAGTTTAAATTATGCTTTATATTTATCAGATTAACAAATTAATTCCTAGAATATTTTAATGAAGATTATCTTGGGTCCCCTATCTTGTCTCAGAACCTCTGATGAAAGTGTCATTTTTTGTTATGTCTGGATAGGGTGGAGTGTGCTTTGATTGGTGAATATGGGCCGTATTCACAGGTATGTTTTTGCGTCTGATTGCGTGCGTGTTTTTAGGAGCGGATTAACTGCGCATGCGTAGTAACCTTTTCCATGCAAATGACGTAGTATTTATGCACGTAGCTACTTTAGGCATGGATTTGTGAATCGCACTTGGGGACATACTTACGGAGGCGTGTGGTTGTTTTCCATATGTTTGAAGTTACGTGAAAGTGGGCGGGGGAAGGCATTTAAATAAAATACGCACGTACAGAAGTAACATACACGCATAAGTTCACATGTAGAGTTAAGGGTGCCCTCTAGAGGCGAAAGTCACCGAAAAACCGGCTTTGCTAGGGGAGTGTCATGGGTATTGCCTTGCTATGTGCGTGCGTAAAAATGTGCATCTATGAATCCGGTCCTATGAATTCAAGTTCATGCCCTGTGTGAGAGCGCTCTGCATTAAAACTAAAACACACATATGATGGGTAAACTTTAGAAATCTAGAAGCTCACATTAATGACCAATAAATGCCAATTCAAAGTGTAATTGAAAAAGTTGTTCCTCTTGCATTATACTATTTTAGAGACTTCTGGTGGAAATTCATGTAGAATGCTGCTGTAGGGTCTTGAATATCTCTCCTCATACATAAAGACTGCAACTTTTATGTGTAAATTATACCCTTATATTGCCACCTAAATAGTGTTGAAGAATTAGTAGTTAGTTTGTTAGGCACAGGCATAGCTGAAGTGTGCAAAAGTGAGTAATAGTTGATGAGTATGGGCCAGATTTACTAAGCTGTGGGTTTGGAAAAGTGGAGATGTTTCCCATAGCAACCAATCAGATTTTAGATGACAATCTCTAATATGTAAAAAGAAAGTGAGAGCTAGAATCTGATTGGTTGCTATGGGAAACATCTCCACTTTTCCAAACATCTATATTTTTCCAAACCAGTAAATCTGGCCCAAAGAGTGGTTGGCATGTTTTACATTAAACTCTCCTAAGCAGACTCACATAATAGTGTTTGTTAGCATATTATTTTGTTGCCCCTGAAATCCTGACTCCATAGATATAGAACAGTCCTTATATAAAAATAAAACAAAAAAAAAAGTAAAAGCATTTGATTTATTTTTGACACATTCAATCATCACTGCTACTTACATGGCACTGTAAATTACTGTATATTTTAAACTTGGCATGTAAAAAAGAAAGATTGTATACTGTGCACTCTATTTTTATGCCAAGGCCAGGTTTTATTTTATGGTGTAAAAATCCTTCTGAATCTTCCCTAGCAGATGTTACCTTTCTTAAAGATGTTAATTATTCAACAGGAGCCCAGTCTGTCATCAAAACTGTTAATGAACATGGCATTTATTATAATAACATTTTGATAATAGATTCCGACAATGCTAACTACTTCAAGGAAGCCTTCTGTACTGTCAAAGATTTGCACTCGTGAAGTCTCCCAAGGCAGTAATGTCTGGCATGTATTGTAAATTTATAGGCTGTGTTTTTCAGGAGAAGATCTCGACTAGTTTAGAAATTTTACATGCATTCCTTTCAACACTTCTCTCAGCTTTTAAACATGTAGTGAAGTGTAGTGTGAGGTCACACATCAGGCAAGAAAAAATTCAAGTCATAAAAAAATAACATAGCTTGTATGTATGTAATGTTAAAGAAATAAAACTTAAAATTTTGTTCAGCTAGCTATTGTTCTTTCAATTTACAAGCAATAAATAAATAATGTGACTTGTCAGGAAGTGGTCTGTATCAGTAGCAAACGTAGGATTTTGAAAGGGAGGTTTCCAATGCGTGTAATACATGTGAGGTATATTATCTTAGCTGCAAACGTTTTGGAGCCCGAAAACGCGGCAAATAAGCTCCGCCGCATCCTGCAAAAGCTCTTCTCCTGACCTACCCACAATGTCATACTGAACGAGGCAAAAATTACCCCTAGCGTGTATATGTGTGCTTGTTTGTTAGGGAATTAGACTGTAATGCGGCAGAGGTTGACGTGTGTAAAATGACAATACTGATAATATGGTCGTACTATCTGACTGCCAGGACATGTAAGATGTCCAGTAAGGTTCTCTGTGAAAGCAGGACATTATAATATAGATTTTAAAATAATAAAAATTCTACATTAAGGAATTGCTTTGGTTATTGGCTGTAACAGGTCCTGTTCTGATATTAGTTACTTCTTTCACACAGTAAAATAGTAGTTTCATATTGAAGGAACAGGTCTAATCTAAACAGAGCCTGTGTCAGTGCATAAGCAATGTTGTATTTGTAGTGACCCATTCACAATTCCCACCTGCTTTCCTAATGAAGCACAGGCCAGGACCATCTTAATCCATGTCAGTCCAGATCACATTGCCGCTAAGCCACGCCCCTTTCGTGGGCCCGCAAGGCCACGCCCCTTTTTGAATTTTCGCACATTTTTTTTACTCATTTTCAATATTTTTTTTTCATATTTCCACTGTGTATAGTCATAACACATATACTAGATACTAGGCTGTACTAGATACTGAAGTGCCATGAATGTAGGGTATATTGTCTCTATGCTCACTTTATCATTTGGCGCCATACGACTAAGGAAATAAGTTAGTAACTTATGGTTAAAAGAAAAAGTTAAGGAGTTTATGCTTTTGTTATTGAATAGATTATTGCTTACCATGGGGAAATCAAATCCATTTTTCCTTCATATTACCATGAAAAGAAATGGAGGACAGTATTGCTTCTATCCTTGAATGTCATTGACTGTCTCATACCCTCTGAGTAAGTATTGGTGACTCATTTATTTACAAAACAAATAACAAGATTGACTTTATCCTGGACTGAAATATATTGTCTGTTACATTTTCTGATTATCACAAACAGTGCAAGTGTGATATTTATGAATTATATTGCTACTGGACCAAAAATGTTTCACTGTGTTTCATTTCATCTTGATTCCCATAGTGTTTACATGATTTAGAGGTGTAGCGCTAGGACGCAACATTTTCATTGTTTTTCACTATTCTTTGGTGCCTTTTATGGCTTTACCTTTTCTATATCCTGTTTTAGTGGCAGGCACACACAGCGCTAGATTATAATACCCCTATTTGCCTTTATTATTAATACTAATGTGTAAATCACTGATAACAGAGGTAGAATAATTTGTTCTACAGTTAACTTACTACATAATGGAGGGTCCAATTTGACATGTAGGATACACTTTATGGTATACAATTGTTTCTGTATAAAATACATCAGTGCACTCACTGCATGCATGTTGTAAATCACTTCGGTATTGTGCCTATATATAGTAGTCTTTACAGGATATTTCATGGAGCATAAATATTCTCATCTTTCAAACAGATAACTTATCACCGTAGCATGTGGTGTATTTCAATTGCTTGTTGTTTTACAAGAAAAGTTACACTTACTTGTGTAAATGTAAATATAAATTTTACTATAACACTAAAAAGTTTTTTATATCTTGTCTTTCTGAGATTGGGTTATTGGGCCTGATCCAAAACTACGCCGATGCGCTGTGTTTACTAGCGTATCGGCGTTCACTCTCCCAGACACTCCCCCTGTGCGGGCGTATTTTCCCTTGCTTACGCCGGCTGAAGGCTACCCTAACTTTAGCCGGCCTAAGCAATGGAAAATACGCTCGCACAGGAGCGTTGGTACGCTAAGCCCTCCCTCCCTCATTAAACTAACTCTCCCCACCTTCACTAACCTTAACCTAGTAACGCTGGGGATGTCCCCTCCAGCGTCACTATGCTGCTCCTAAGGACGCCCAATCGTTGATCGGGCGTTGCCGGGCAGCTAGTACGGCGAGCGTAGTTCTGGATCAGGCCCATTGTCACAGGGTGCAGACTCAGTTGGCACTTGTATTTAAGAAACATGTTTATTGTGAAACAATAAATACAAACACAGGTAAATAATAATTAGTTAAAAAAAAAATTGTGGGTGGGAATTAAATGCTGGGTCTTTGCAAGTGGAATTGTTGATGTCCTAAACATGGACCTTTGAGAAAGGGCTTCTCCAGCCTGAAACACGTTATTCAAGGCGGCTTAGGGATCCAGAGCCTCCGTTCCTTGTTCTGTTGCAGCAGTGTGATATTAGCCACATACATCCATGTTTTCTTACATCTACGACTGTTGCAGCTGTTTTCCTTTTACACCTATACTGTTACGGCACCACCGGAATTACCAAACTTGAGTACCGAGGTGGCCGTCAGGAGGACAAGGAGTGGGTGTGCTGGTACCCTGGGTTTACCTGGGCAGTACCAAGGTGACCAGGCCGAGAGAAAGAGGAAGCCAAGTAACTCACCGGTTTGTAGAGCCTGAAGTCGGACCGAGTATTCGCTAGAGCCCCAGATGGTGGGGATAGGCTGGAGCAGGTAGGAATCCGTCAGGTTACGCCCCTTAGAGATACCTGGAAGAGGGAAACGGGGCAGCAGGGAATGGATTAGATACAGCGGGTAGGAAACAATAGTAGTACCAGAAGGGACTGGACTAGACAAACTACAATAAACACTAAACAGTGACGGCAGACTGGAACGGGATCACTAGACAGACCAGACAGACGGACCAACAGGGACTTACTCACACACACACACTCGCACACTCAAACCACTACCCAGAGGGCACAAACACAGGCTCACGGGAGAAGGCAAGGTAATAGCACAGTGGGAAAACAACAACAAGGTGGGAGAGAGGGAATGGACACAACGGGATATGCAGGCAAGGTACAAGGCAGGATAATAGAGGACACTCAAGATCAGAAAAACCACAATAAGAGCAAAACAAGGCAGGCACAGCTACTGAGGAAAACAGAGTCTATAACCGGCAGCTAACTGCAGAAAGAGCCTGGGTTATATGGAGACTGCTAACCTCTGATAGGCTAGCAGTAACTGACCAGCGAATGGAATGGCCCTGCTGCGGTGACGAGGTCCAGAGCGCGCGATCGCCTGAACCTCCGACGCTGCCTCCACGTGCCTTTGTATACATGCCCTGATTGGCATGTCGGCAGCAGCGTGGACCGGGGGGAGAAGACGCGGCAGTGACGGCTGCGGCAGAGGACCGCGAGCCGTGAGTACACAGCGTATAACATATACCCAGGTAGAGGACTCTGATCCTGTTATTTTATGTTTTAATCTTTTTTATGCTGAATAGACTTTTAGGACCGTATTCACACGAGTGTGATCCATAGGTGCGGATACACATGTATCGGCACCTACTTCCCCGCTCCCCTCCCCCACCTTGCCCACGTTTTTAAGTGCCTAATAGGGCACCCTCAAATACTTGTGCATATTTTCTCTTTTAAGGAGGAAAACTACGTACAGAGGTTCCCCAGCGCTCCCTCCCAGCCTAATTTACATACCTCCCCCACGCACCCAGAACTAACCCCGAAGGCTGCTGTGGCACTCCTCCTCTTACCTTTTAAACTACATGTGGTCTTTAAAGACCGCACGTGGTTAATCTGTGCATTAGACCACTATATAAGTTGCATAGTCTATATGACTACGCATGCGCAGTGGCCCCGTATGCAAAATTCCGGACCTAAAAAGCATCAGCTTCTTAGATGTGAATTCATTCCTTAGGTATAAAAATGTGTTTCTAATAAATTGCTAATTTTTGCCTTTTACCTTGTCTCTTTCCCCACAATTGGGGAGCAATTACAAGCACCAAGGCTTAGATAGCTTTTATCCACCACTTTCAAGAAAAATAATCTTTAAATATCATTGACTCTTTTATAATTATTGGCTATTCTATGTGTGGCTCTCAAATGAATGTATAATTTTAAGTGTTAAGGTTCACACATAGGTTTGCATTATCAAATGCAAATGGCCATAGGACTTACAGGAAATATTATAGATAGGCCGATGACCTTTGGAGGCCATCAGCTGGCCCTCTTTTTTGTTTCAAGGTAACTAGGATGTTGACAGTAGTGGTTGGTGTCACTAGGATGCTCTCTGAATTGGGTGGTGGTCAATGGGATATTTACTGTATTAGGTAGTGGTCACTAGGGTATTCTCTGTATTTGGTGGTGGTGGTTACTAGGATACTTTGTATTTGGTGGTGGTCACTAGGATGTTCTCTGTATTAGGTGATGGTTACTAGGATGCTTTCTGTATAAGGCGGTCACAAGGATGCTCTCTGTATTGCATAGTGACATACTACTCAGTATATGTTGTATTTAATTGAAATTCTTTTATATAACATTTGTTCTTGTATGTAATCCTGTTTACTTTTTTTCAGTCTACAGTTGATCTAACCCATACCTGTCCTCCTACAGATTTTTTTTCCAGGGTTACTTTATGTTCCCAATCCAACCCTGGTGCTCAGGTAAATAATAGTCCAAGAAGTGCCCAGGTAAATAATATTCCACAGATTAATACACAGAGACAGTGAAGGGACTGGAGTAAACTCGCTGTTTCCTGTTGGTGAGCAGACACAGGAAGAGGCAGGCTGATATCTGTGGTTCAGCAAACACAGGCTAGATCCTATGGGCCTCATTTACTAAGATCGTATTTGGACAGCAATGATTAATCGCTAGACATCGTGGCGATTTTGCTGCAATTTAAAAAAAAAATTTGCAGCATTTACTATGCCACGATTTTGTCCAGCGATTGATAATCACTGTCAATGTTGATCGATTTTTAAATTGATAAATCGCCATGCTTTTCTGTTTAAAAGCATGGCGATTGCCATTTTAAAATCGCCTAGCATCATTATATACCTTATCATGCAAACGGATATAGTACAATAAGGCACAGCATGGCCATGTGTTTGTGGCCATGCTGAGCCTTATAGTACTATAAGCATTAGCCTGACAAGGGATAAAATGATGCAGAGTAATGTGTCATGTGTCAAAAAAATAAACAGTTTCCACAATAAACAGAAAAAATCTACATGAATAAATAATTCATTTCAAAACATTTAAACAATGTAATAAATGTGTCCCTGTGTGTTTTATCTAACTATAATGGTGGTCACCCTGTACTAATTAAACTTAAGGCAAATGTATAGTGTAAATGTGTATAAAAATAAAGTGAAGTATCGAATCACCATTTTTTGCAGTCATCTCTCTTGGGATGACTTGCTAGTAGTTCTGGACATCTTTCAAACTGTTCTTGAAAAGTTGCTAGAAGATCTTCTCATCTTGATTGAAGATGCTGCTCCGTTGATTGAAGATCTTCTTCGGCCTCTTCTGGCTCTAGAGGCGACGTCCTCCTGCTTCCTGTTTGGGGGTACCGCTGCTAATGACCATTCGGTCACTAGAGGACCCCCTTTTATACTGTATTTGATGTCAGAGTCACTAGATCCCTCTAGTTTTTTTCTATGAAAGTGCCACACATAGATGGGGATTTTTCTTCAGCGATTTCCTGAGAAACATACAGCGATTGCTGAAAAATTGTGAAAGTTGTAACTGCGATGTTACAGCGATGTTGGTCGGTTCAATTTGGAAAAAGCCCAAAGTCCCGGGACTTTAGCTTTAGTGAATCCATCGATGGCAAAATCGCAGCTAAAGTCCCGGGACTTTGGGTGATTTCTTCCAAATCGACTTTAGTAAATGAGGCCCTATAGGTGAGTAGATACAGGGAGAAACAGGCTGGAATCTGTGGTTCAGCAAACACAGGCTAGATCTTGAGTTTAGAGTAATCAGTCTAGGCTTTACCAAAACACATATATTCTTGTCCATAGCTAAAATACTAAGAAATTACATGTTTTTATCTATGCTATGAAATAAAGTAACCTTACATACTTGACCATTTACTAAGCAATTTGAATAAAGAGCTTCAACCCTCCCTCAAAAATTTAAATACTGTAGCTATTTACAGATATATTCCATAAGCGACAGTAGTTGCCTTTTATCTTCTTAAGATTTTCTGGAATACTGCGAAGTACTGTGAAGGAAATTATAGGAGCTTATTGGCAGGCCAAGGTTACAAAGATAAAGGATGATTAGAATTCATTCTCTTAACTCTTTACCAAATAGTCTTCACAATTTATGCTCTTCATAAAACTATAGATTTAATGAGCCAAGATAGAAAGTGCAAAAAGGCATAACATGGTCCTTTTGACTGGGTGCCATGAAAATAAAGGGGCTTTTTCTGCAGAGAGGATATGTTTAAACAATTAGCAAGAACATAATATGCTTACATCGCTCATTGATAATAAAACATACACATTTATGAGTACCAGGCCTGGGGAGGGGGGGACAATGTTGACAGCTCTGACTGGCCCCGAGGTTCAGAAGGACCCCCTGCAATCCACTATTCAGGAGGAATGGGGTCCCCAAAAACATGCGTGTACAGGGCCCCCAAGATTTCTGTTGCCAGGCCTGATCAATACCTCCATATGTCACCAAACCTTTTTTTTTTTTAAAATAAGAAACTGTGTAATCACATAACAATCATGTACAGTAGTGATCAAATCAAAAGTTTGTTTACTCTATAATTTACAATACAAAGTTTTGTTTGGGGCATCCTATAAAGGGTTTTATTCATATAAATGCTGCAAAAATTAAAGTTTATAGATGTAACATGTCACCATGATTGTACTGACATTACCTTTTATAACCAGGGTTATAACCAGGGTTGCCGACTCTCCCAGAATATCCGGGGGACTCCCAAAATTTGGGCAGTTCTCCCGGTATCCCAGGAGAGCCGGCAAAGCTCCCACAAGCCCCTACTAGCAACCAATAACTACTGTAATCCCTAGTGTTACGACCTCCTATTCCATTTGATTTTTACTACTTGATCTTTCAATAAAATGCTTTATTATATTTTTCTACCAATCATGTTATAATAAACCAATCATGTTATAATAAACTATAAGCATACTTGACCCTAATCCATTAGTATATAAGAGCATCAGTCCACATTTTTTTATTAAGTAACAGCAATATATCACATATAACATACAGCAAGACCCAGATATTAGGCAGCAGTATTTTTATTTTGTTTGCAAATAAGAATGCAGTAATTTATGGGCCTATCTGAGCATTAGAGAGTGAAAAAGGAGGCAGGTGAATATTTTGCTGACATAAGAAGAGGGGAGGTCAGGGAGTTGAAGAGCAAAGTAGAACATCCCTTCATAGAATCCTTGCGGACGCGTAATTTATTTATCAGTTGTAAAATGCTGCTGCAAATATATGAATGCAATGTGGTTAGTTGCAAAGAGTCATGTAATGAGGATTCATAAGAGCTAATCCAGAGTTTAAGGGACCAATCCAGAGTGTATACCAGCACCTATAGTTGATCTTAGAGTGATATGCACAGCATGCACAGAAACAGTGGCCTGATTCAGACCCAAAAGCAACTTGAGCCGAGCTGGCTTCCGTTCTGAAAGTTGTGAAGGTGGAACAAACTCAAGCGCTGATCTAGAGTTAATAAGGAATAATTATAATAGAGTAATTAATAATAATAGAGGAATAATTACACAGAGGCGCAAATCTGCACTTGGACAAAGCATACTGAAATGTGAGGTGTGCAAAATTATTGTAAAAAGTGTAATGCTAGGAAACCACTGGCTATTTTTATTTTTTTGTACACAAATTCTGAACAGCTTTTTTTTTTTAAACTCTAATTCAGTCGAGCTAAAATATATCACCACTCAACTCATTCTCCAAAGAATGTATATTTTAAATTTAAATTACATTAAATTACAGGCATATTTTAAATTTGCCTCCCCTGCAGTTCAACTTGGTTTTCCAAGGTGCAGATTTGCTCCTTTTCTAGCAGTTACTCCCAACTGTGGATCAGCCCCTCAATGTATAATAAAGGCATGCTCATGCATATTTAGGCAATCCAGAACCAATCGCTGATGGATATAGACACTGCTTGTTTACATTAAAACATTTGCAGCAGACACAGATAATTACAAGGAACAAAAGAATGGTCATTAGGAGCAGCCCAGAAGAAGAAGAAGGAGCCTGTCCCCGCCGTGTCAAGCACCAAAGAGAAAGAGGACCGGACCAGAACAACGGGGATTGTGAAAACATTAGGGGACATTATTAGTCAGTGAAAATGTTTTTTTACATTCACACTCTGATTAATGTTGAAATGTAATATGTGTACAGACTGTTTCCCCCCCCCCCCCCACAAAGCTCGCCCCCGACCCCCCCCCCACAAAGTGAAAGAGGATGGATGTCAGTGATTGACATCCTCCTCTTAAGCACAGTCAGTGATCACGTTATCACTGGCACACTCTACTCTTTGTCCCATGCGTATGGATACCGCATGGGACTTTCTGCAGTTTGTGTTTTTTTTCTTGGGGATCCGGCTCAGAAATTGACAAGCTGTCAGTGAAGCCTATGAGTCATCGCTGCCTATAGAGAGAGAGAGAGACGGAAGTCTCCAGCTCTAGCGATGACCCATTCACACAAGTTTTTCTCACAGGGTGTCATGTGACCTCCCCGGCTGCAGAGACCAGAGACCTTCTCCTGCTTTTTCCCAGCCAGGATCATAAGGTAATTTTTCTGGGTTTTTAGTGGGTAGGACTTTTGTGGGTAGAATGTAACTACCCACACCCCGAATTTTGTGCCCCTCTTCATCCTCCCCCACCATGCGGTTGGCTGGCCCTGGCGTCCTCCCAGTGGGCTGTGACGTTCAGCGGCCAACAGCAGGCATGCAGCACACGTTGCGGTGCTCGCAGTCTGGACGCAGGGATTGGGTAAGCTTTGCTCCCACTGCACAGTGCTCTACATCAGATGGGGGAGTCTTGGAAAGCACCTCTATCAGTCTCTGGTCCCTGACACACAACGGGATACTCAGCCTGTGCTTCCACCCAAATGACAGTGGATTCAAGGGGAGTGGGCACTTCCGCTGGGGATGTTGGAGTGGGCTCTGCATACCCACTACTTTTCTCCACCCCACAGTCCAGCCAAGCCCCATCACCTCTACACAATTTTCTTACCCCGGGTGGATGCAAGGGGGTCCTCCCCAGGGGCCAGTAAACTGGCAACTACCTTGGCCACCTGTTCCTTATGGGGGCCCATTCAATCAACAATGGCTGTGTTACCCTCCCTGGGGATATTGCCCTCCGCCATACCCATACCAGAGTCACATGCCAGTAGGAAGCAAACCCTTCTGGTACCTGATGCAGTTTCTGTCCCAGTTTTCTCCCAGGCAGACGGACAACACAGCCAGAGCCATAGCAAAGATTCAGGAGCTAACACCTCGGCAATGGCTTCATCCGACACAACCTTCATGGAACAGACTTCACCAGTCGACCCATCAGCACCTGCCGCGACGGCCCCCAGCACCTCAGGGGATCCAGTACCAGCACCTGGGCTGGCAACTCACGGTGAGCCTGAACCTGGTTTACTGACGGACTTTGACTCTAGTGTGGACTTCCCTGACTCTTCACCTCCAGTCTTTCGAGTCTGCCCTTAACATGGTTCGGGACTTCGGTCCGGGGACCCTTATGGTAAAGGTGGACATTGAGACTGCCTCCTCTTCTCTGTATCCGCCCTCTTCCAATCCCTCGGCGATTCCAACACTGCTGACAAAACAGAAGGGCCTAGCACTTGCCTATCCTATTTGGGTATAAAAATCGACACGGTGGCGGGCCTCTGCAGGTTACCGGCGGACAAGGTTGAGAGTTTGTGCAGTAAGGTGGCAAATGCGTTAGCGTCTGATAGAATATCGCTGTGGGTGCTTCAGTCCCTGCTCAGCTCCCTTAATTTTGCATGCAGGATGATCCCCCTGGGCAAGATTTTCAATAGACGACTTAAGTTGGCCACGGTCGGGGTGGTTCATCCGCACTGCTGTGTCCAACTGAAGGACGAGCTCAAGGAAGACTTAAGGGCTGAGAAAGTTTCTGGCCGAATTTAATGGGGTCCGGGTTTAGCTGCAGCCCCCGACACCCAGTACTGAACTTTGCTTACTGACGGACACTGCTGGTGCGACTGGGTTTGGTGCCTATTTTAAGGGATCTTGGTCCGCTGCCTCCTGGGCGCTAGATTGGGTAGCTTCTGGCTTAGGGGTAGATCCAGAACTACGTGTGTGCGTACGTATTTTCGCGGTGCGTATTTTCGTACACGTAAGGTCGCTACACTCCCCACGGCACACCCCTTGCACGGACGTATTTTCTCAAATTACACGACCCAAACCCTACCTTAACTTTTCGCATCGTAACAGCATACGGCCGCTAACGGACGTACTGACTACGCGAACGTACGCAGCTTAGCACGCCCATACTGTACACTTTAAATACCACCCCCGCCTACTTCACTTAAAACGCACATATTGTTCACTAACGTAAATTTGGCACGCCCACACATAAGTATTTACGTGTTAAATACGTGAATCACCCATACGTTCTAAAATACGCTACGTGAATGTGCGTATTTTCTGTTGTGCGCATGCGCAGTGCGTACAAATCTGCGAATTTACGTCTCCGCCACACGTAAATTCGCAGAAATGCGTAGTTCTGGATCTGCCCCTTAGTTAGTAACCTTTTGTTGTTAGAGTTGTTCCCTATCATAGTAGCTGTTGAACTTTGGTGGGATTTGGTGTGATTTTGTGATCTTTGTTACAAAGACGTAGTTTTTAATTGTGACAGTTTAGGGGTGATGCAGGCTGTTAACAATTTGAGTACCTCCCCCCGGCGGTGCGGCTCTTGCGACACCTTGTTTTGCTCTGCCTTGAGGGTAACATTCGGTTCCGGGACCAGCACGTCCCTGGCATTAACAACGAGCTGGCGGACGGCCTATCTAGATTTAATTGGGATAAGTTTAGCGCTTTAGCTCCTACGGCTGACGTGACCGGCACTCCTTGTCTACCCCATCTCTGGCAGGTAGCCAATCCCGTTAGGGGAGCCAGCCAGGCGTTCCTTGGCTCTGGGCACGCTGCGGTAATATGAGAAGGCATGGTTGAACTGGGGGCATTTTGCAGACGATCAGGCGCTCGGTGGCTCACTTTCCTGCGTATGCTTGGAAGAGCTCATCACGCAGGAGTATGATGCAGGCCGTTCAAGGGCATTTATGGCCACAGCTCTCGCTGGAATCTCCTTCTTTCTAAAACTAGAGGGCCACCCTGACATAACTAAAGGTTTTCTTATATCCAAGGCCCTTAAAGGGTGATCCCACTTGCAACCCTCCCCTCCCGATAGGCGCAGGCCCATAATGGTCGGAACGTTGTACATGTTGATACAAGCACTCCCAGGGGTTATCCATAATGACTATGAGGCTCTCCTTTTTTCCACAGCCTTCTCAGTGGCTTTTGCGGGCGCATTTCGCGTGAGCGAACTGGTAGCCAAGTCCCGTACTGCCCTAGATTCGGGCTTGCTCACTGGGAATGTTGTGGCAACGGAGGAGGCAGTCCTCTGTAAGATCCACAAGTTTAAATGTGACCGGGGCAAGTGGGTGATGTTTCGAAGTACAGGAGATGTGTTGTCTTGCCCGCTGGCCCTGTCTTCTCGTTTTCTTTCAGTGCGCCCTCAGGATTGTCCGGTCTGGCTGGCTCATGTGGACGGTTTGCCACTCACCGTCTTCTAGTTCCATGCGATATTCTATCAGGCTATTGATGCAGTGGGACTGACCCGTGCGGATTTGGTACCAACTCGTTCTGTTTTGGAGGGGCTCCAGACGCAGCGGTTAAGAACTTGGAACGCTGGGACGCTGGAAGTCCGCTTGTTTTCATAAGTACATTAGACCAGACATTCACCCGCCTAGTCATCCCAGGGACCCCACCCCTTCGCTGTTGCCCTAGTCCTACAATGGCCCATTGTTGCCTGGCATGCTGCCTGCGAGCGGGGCGAGTAGAGCTTTTCTCCCCTAATTTTCTCTGCCAAAAGACCTGTCTATAGAAATTTATGATTACAATTAATACAATTATATACAAATGACGAAAATCAATAAAGACAGAGGGCAAAAAGGATGCAGGGTTTTTAGGGGGGGTTGTTCACCTGCTCTTAGGACTATGGCCTCCCACTTAGTTAGCCAGGTTACATGACCCTCGCTTTGTTGTTACTGTTGGTACTCATGACCTCTCTCTCGCTGGCACTAATCAGTGGTCAAGAAACTCAGTCTGAATTGCCTGTCCGTACCCACTTTCTGATGGCTGTTTATATCTCCTGTATATATCACCTCTTGACACCCCACCAAAGGCCATCTGGATTTTCGGGCACTCCTACGTCATGCGGTCTTCTCGTCACCTCGATCCCGGGGCCTCAGCCTTATCACTGCTGAATAACTATATAGGCTGGTTCGGCCAAGGAGGCATGTGTTGGGGTTCGTTTTTGTGCCAGTTCATGACCGAAGTGGGTGTATCAGGTCCCCCGGACATCCTGCTTTTACACCTGGGGGGGAATGACGTTGGACAAATGTCAACAATCAAGCTCATACGTGCCATTCGCGCTCATTTGGGTTTGATTGCTGCCAACTGGCCGTCGGTGAAAATCATCTGGTCTGACATTGTTTCCTGCCACACATGGCGTTCATCGCAACCCGGGGTGGCCATTGACGAACAGAAGCGGAAAGTAAACTGTGCCATTCGCCACTTCCTCACTGGCGCCGGGGGTTGGATGGTTCATCATAGCGGGATTCGCTTTGAACTGCTCAACTTCTATGCCACGGATGGCATGCATTTGTCACAGGAGGGGATGGATTTTCATGACTGATTGGACGAAGAGTTTGAGAGAGATTTTGAGTTTAGATGGTGGCGGGCCGAGCCAAGATTAAGCAGTCCCTCTGCTGTGGCGGGAAGGCAGTGCACTCTTAGTGTCCTGGTAAGCAGTTCCTAAATTTAGTTAGTTTGCTCTCCCCTAGCCTGGGTTACAGGTTTGGTCGCCAGTGTAAATGGCAGCAACACTGGGGTTTCGTTTCAAGGGCGGGCCCAGGTGAGTTAGTCGGTATTCTATGGTCATTAACTGGGGGCACTTGCAGGTGGGGTGGTTAAATGCTCCACTTTGGTTAATTCATGGGTGTACAGTTAAGTGGGGTGGTTATATGCCCCCACTAGTTGTTAAACGGTCGAATAAGGGTTTAGTCCCTCCAATTTGCTGTGCACTGCCTTCTGCCGTCACCATCTTGTTTATTATTGTTATAGTAACAATTTACTGTTATTTACTATTTGATATTTGTTATAAATAAAAATTGAAAGTGCTCAGTTGAGTCCTTTTCCAACCCCTTGTCTGGTTTCTTAGAGTTAAGAATCAGGAAAGGGGGGGTTGGGATGTGGGTTCTCTTATTGGCATCATTGCAATGATTCAACCTTAAGGCATTTAAGAACCTAACCCTCCCCTTTCCCATAATATAATCCAAGGACTTCACTTAGACTTCATAAGGCTGATGAAGAAGAGAAACTGTAGCACCTGGTATTCCAGGGTAGTCTCCCAACCAAGTACTAATCAGGCCCCACACCGCTTTTTATTATTATTATTAACGTTTATTTATGAGGCGCCACGCGCAGCGCCATCAGTATGAGAGCGAGCACAGGGAGTTCCACAGTATTTAAATGAGAAAAGGGCTATTTTTCTCATTTAAATAGGCGCAGTAGCAGTAAAAGGTGGCTGTGCTTCTCTGAAAAGCTTACACCATCTCAGGAGAGGTCATTTTCAATGTGAAAATGGTCATTAAAAAAATAAAAAAAACACTACGTTTGAATTTTTTTAATTACAAAAATGAACAAAATACTTTCCATAAAAAAAAATTAATTTTATTTATTTAATTAATTAATTATTTATGTATTTATTTATGCATTTATTTATTTATTTATTTTTATGCCAGAATAGCAGCAGAATATTACTACTATGCATTGACTTTAAAGTACATGATCAAAGAAGCATTAAAATTGGCCTTTTAAATTCTGCGAATGTAAGCATTAAAAATCTGTTTAAATTAATTGGAAAGTAAAAGAGGCTGCGACTGTACAAATTGCAGCTTCTGTCCACACAGTTTTCCCTGCGGGAGTGACACTTCCCTATAACAAGCAAGTCTGGATAGGAACTATAGCACATCCGCATTCTAGATGCGCTAAAATTCTGAATGAGCTCCATAATATGTGTAACATCCCTTTACTTTTACACTTGTTAACGTTTGGTATTATCAGTGCAAATATAGTATTTACTCTCTTGTTCTTGGTCACTGTGCCTCCACCCAAGTCTTCATTTTACATAGAAACATATAAAGTGACGGCAGATAAGAGACACATGGCCCATCTAGTCTGCCAATTTGTTTATTCAAAACTATACTGACCCTAGACCCTATTTACCCTCAATTTAGGATACCCTTATATTTATCACAAGCATTTTTAAATTGTTCTACTGTATTGGCCTCAACCACTTCAGATGGGAGGCTATTCCAATTATCTATCACTCTTTCAGTGAAGTAATTTTTCCGCACATTTCCTTTGAATCTACCACCCTCCAGTTTATATTCATGCCCTCGTGTTCTATTACACCTTTTCTTTTGAAAAATGCTCCCCTCCTCTAGCTGGTCACAACCCTTGATGTATTTGAAAGCTGCTATCATGTCCCCCCTCTCCCTTCTCTGCTCCAAGCTATACATTTTTAGTTCCTCTAGCCTTTCTTGGTATGATTTGTTATAAAGGCCATGGACCATTTTAGTTGCTCTTCTTTGCACGGTCTCTAATGTATTTATGTCTTTCTGGAGATATGGCTCCAGAACTGAACGCAGTATTCTAGGTGACTGTGTACCAATGATTTATAAAGGGGCATCACTACTTCTCTCTTTCTGCTACTAATTCCTCTCCCTATGCAACCAAGCATCTGACTGCCTTTTTTCATTGCTTTGTTACATTGATTGGCTACCTTTAAGTCACTGGAAATAATGACTCCTAGATCCCTTTCCTCCTCGGTAGATTCTAATGTAATGCCATTAAGGAAATATTGAGCATTTGGGTTTTTGTGCCCCAAATTTTGGCATTAAAGTGCAGTTGCCACACTCTTGACCATTCCTCCAGTCTACCTAGATCATCCCTCATTTTCTGTACCCCACCTGGAGTGTCTACCTTTTTTGGTATGCAAACTGTGGAAGGTTATCTGTTCCACCAGACTCCATTTTGCCAAACCACACACTTAAGTTAAATAAACCCAGATATACATATGGAGGATGAGGAAATCAATATTGGGACACTTTATTAATGGGTTGAATCGGAAGGGAGTGGAAAGTTCTTACAGGGATGGACTAGTAAGATATGAAAATACTGATAAAATGAAATAAGACAATACAGAAACATAAACAATTGTAATTATCTCACTCTCTTAAGTCTGGCGCCTCTTCCACACACGCTCTCACTCGCAATGCATTTAACTGGACAACTAAACACCATTAAACTGAGCAACTAAACACTGATCTACTATAACTATTAGTATTTTGCCCAAATACGACTGTCAGTGGTAGTGTTGGTGCACTTTCTTTGGAATGAATGGTAGCCTGGGCCACTGATCACATACAGAAATGTCTATATTCCTCAGATATGTGTCCTCTGTGCTGTGCTGGGGTCACTGCTGTGGAGAGGGGCTGCAGTGTAATGTAGACAGCGAGAGGAAGCTTGGGCCTCACAGTGTGTTGTTACAATATGGAGGTGTGCTCTGTGTATATCACACTTATCTCTCTGTTGTGGATCAGAGATCTCAATAACTGCCTTTGCTACTTTATTGAGCCATCTTGATTGAAGTCCCTCACAGCTCACTCACAATTCACCAACACTGGAGTCTCCCTCTCCTTTGTTGACTCACTGGGAACACTCCTGAAAGGGTTGTCAGGTCCCGCGACTGACTTTTTTCTGTCACACACTGTTGCATTAACACTGCTCTGGTCACAATCTGTCTTTCTGACTTTCTGTCACACTCTCCATCAAAGCCACTTCTCCTTCTCCCTCGTTATCTTTTTCCCTCCACTTTCTCTTAACATATAGCCCTGTACCTTATCCTTGTGTCCAGCAAAACTAGCTCCTCCTCTGTGATCCCCCACTGCTGACAGCCCCTCTCCTTTCTCCTCACTTCAGCATCACAAGGTTTAGTAACTGTAAACATAGCAGCCATATTAGGTCTCTGGTGGTTGTCAGATACCCTTGTTACATTCTCCCCCTGGTGTGCTAGCATAGGTCTCTGACACTTCAATGCTAGTGCACCACCTAAAAATCAAGGGAGGGTTAGTACATTACAAGCATCAGCATACATGACACAGACATCCCATTAAAATACAGCCATGGATACACATAATAGGAGTGAACTGTTCTAGGTATATCTGATGCTCTTCCCAAAGTATCATAAGTAAGCATCATAAGAGGCTTAATGTTCCTTCTTGTGAGCCTGGTGGCTCTTGTTGAAATTCTTCCTGGAAACTATCTTCTTCATTTACATTTCTGGCACAGTTTCTGGGACTGTTCTTGTCAACTGATCTAACTGAGATGATGGAGAATTTAATCTTGCAGTTTTTTCAGTTCTTTGTATTGGTTCAGGATAGAAAACTTGGTCAGGGAAACAGTTTTCCCATCATAAATCCATTCTTTATCTGACTCTGTTGAATTACTTCCAGGTGATACAGACTCCCTCCTACTTGGGCCTGGCTGATCACAATCACCACAACGTTTGAATAGTCTCAGGCTACGCTTTTTCTTTGGCCTCACTGGGTCTTACTGAGTGGCTCTCAGCCTGACATCTCTCCCCAAAGGTAATAGGAGCTGCCTGTGATATGTCTTAATAGGCCCTTTCTGCGGTACCACCACTTTTCCTTCAAGGCACATGCCTCTTACTTCTGGAGCTGGCATTTCTATCCATTCTTCTTCAGATGATCTGGCTTGCCTTCCAGGCAACCAGGACAAAGCATCCGCATCTATGTTTCCTTTGCCAGGTCGGTATTTTAAATGAAGTCATACACAGCCAAAGCCAGCCATTGATGTCCTGTGGCGTCCAGTTTTGCGGTGGTCTGAATATATGTCAACGGATTGTTGTCAGTATGAACTTCAAACACAACGCCATACAAATAATCATGAAGACGGTGCACAATGCCCCATTTCAACGCCAAGAAGTCCAACTTGTGAACAGGGTAATTCTTCTCACTGAGCGCTAACCCTCGGCTCACATAGTGCACAGGTCCCATCTTATCCCCTTATTGCTGATAAAGGACTCCCCTCAATCCATCAAAATATGCATCTATGTGCAGAATGTATGGCAGATCTGGATTCGAATAGGCAAGCACGGGAGGTTGCATAAGATTCTCCTTCAACTTCTTAAAAGCAGTTTCGCACTCCTCTGTCCTCCTTTCTGCAAATGGGTCATTAAGACGAAAATAGTTTTTCTTCTCATGTTTGGCTGTTTGCACCTTCACAGGGGGGTATCCTTTAGTCAATTCTGTCAAAGACTTGGCTAATCTGGTATATCCTGAAACAAATTTTCTGTAGTACGTACAGAACCCCAGAAAAGATTTCAATTCTTTTAGTTTTGTGGGTCGACTCGTGGCCATTCTGCCACAGGTTTCACTTTGTCTGGGTCAGCAGAGATCCCTTCTCTGCTGACAATGTGTCCGACATTGACTTGCTTCTGACATATCGAAACTTTTCTAAAGATAACTTTAGTCCTTTGCTCTTCAGTTGGTCGAGTACTTTGAGTAGCCGCTTGTTATGTTCTTTCAAGGTTCTCCCAAAAATGATCAAGTCATCTAGGTAAATAATCACTTAATGAAAATTAATGTCTCCCACTGTTTTGTCCATGCACCTCTGAAAGGTGGCTGGGGCTCCATATACCCCCTGTGGCATCCTCTTGAACTGGAAGAACCCTTCAGGACAAATGAAAGCTGTCTTTTAAGCATCTTCTGGACTCATCGGAATTTGGTAGTAACCACGCCTAACGTCTAACACAGAGAACCATTTGCTTCCTTGTAGACAGTTAAGTCAATTCTGGCTACTATATACTGTTCTGGCACAGTTCGCTTATTAAGAGTCCTGTAGTCCACACACATCCGAATGTCACCATTTTTTTTATGAGCTACCACAATTGGAAAGTCATAGGGGCTTTCTGATTTTTTTAATCCCTCCATTCTCTAATAAACTCTTTAGATGACTTCTCACATCATACAAATCAGTGGGGGCTAGTCTTCGGGAACTTTCCCGAAAAGGTTTTTTATCAGTAAGTCGAATCTTATGTTGGACTCCTTTGGCCAGCCCTAAGTCCCAATCTCCTAGAGAAAAAATGACGTGTGCACAACCTTCTTACGACACCGGCTCTTACGAAAAGGGGGCTTTCCCCCACATTATGCATTACTATGTCGTATCTCCACCACGAGGTGAGGGAAGCCCCGATATGAGGTATGCAGCCCGGCAACAGAAATCTGGGATATCATATATACCAGAAAATCAGCACTGCCCATATAAATGAAAAGCAGGAGAATGCATCAAAAAAAGTGAGGGTTTAAATCACACTATATAGTTCATAGTGAGCCTGACCATTATAGCCAGAATTACTGTCCAATGAAACAGGACATCTCAAGAGTCATATGTAGCACAACGGGCCAGAGAAAAAGCCAGAGCAAAAAATCTAACCGGTATATGTCCTGGCGGTATCCCGACAACTGTCGTTTCGGTGTGACTACACAAGATGAGCACAACAATAAAGAAATAAACAGACTTACCCTGCAAAAAGTCCGATGTCCGGCCCTCCCATTGAGTTCATCCTTACATTACTCAGATTCAACCTCACCAGAAACTATTTTCTTTTTTCAGCACACATTCTATTTGCAGCAACAAGGGACGGCGATTGGGTCCCATGTGTCCCCTACCTACGCAAATCTTTTCATGTTCGATTATGAATGCAAATACCCTACTTTTTCAATCTACATTAAACATTACGTCCGCTATATCGATGACTTCTTTTTGCTTTGGTCAGGCAGGAAACCCAATTACTCACATTCATTAATGATTTAAATCATGTGGACAGCACGGTGAGATTCACTCTTACATATGACAATCATTGCATCAATTTTTTGGATGTGGCCATTAACCAGACCTATACAGGGCTACATCCTGATATTTACAGAAAATTATTAGGGTAACACGACTTACTTTGGATTCCAAAAAACTTTCTAAAGCTCTTGATGAAATGGGTCTGTGATTTTTGGAAAGGGGATATAACCATAAGGAAATCAAAGCAGCCAAAACAAGATGCTTAGGCCTCAACAGAGAAACACTACTAAGTGAATCCATTACTTCCCCCAAGACCGACAGAATGCTTTTTGCACACTTATTCTACCATTTCCAGCAGTATCCGACAAGCAGTAAATCAGCACTGGCACATTATGGCCACTGACCCCAAAATTGGTAAACTTCTACAGAATCCTCCCCTAATGAGTTACAAATGTAGCTCCAATTTCAAAAACGTTCTTGTCCAGAATGATATACTACCTAACAGAACATCTAATTGGTTATCTTTGAGACATGGCGTGTTCCATTGCAGCGGTTGCGTCAACTGTCAATTTCACGTCTCTGCCCCCTTACATTATACAGCTCTCTCCCTGCCCCCCCTTACATTATACTGCCCTCTCCCTGCCCCCTTATATTATACATCTCTCTCCCTGCCCCTCTTATATTATACATTTCTCTCCCTGCCCCCCTTATATTCCCTGCCCCAGAATACAAAGCAAAAAGAAATTGAAATTTTTTATTATGTAGATCTTTATGCTTTGTATTCTGCCATAATTAGAAACACTGTTTTCAAATACGTATACAACTCAAATGAAACTTCAGGATGATGGGCCTGATTCAGAGGCTGAAAATAAGAACTTAAAGTTACACCTGGGCTAAACCATGTTGATTTCAGGGGAGTCAAATTTCATTTGTTGCAACAGTATTATAGTTAAAAGGTGATGTTTCCCAGCTCAAGTCTAATTAGCAGAAGTTACACCTAAACCATGTTGATTTCAGGGGAGTCAAATTTCATTTGTTGCAACAGTATTATAGTTAAAAGGTGATGTTTCCCAGCTCAACTCAAATGTCAGGATGATGGGCCTGATTCAGAGGCTGAAAATAAGAACTTAAAGTTACACCTGGGCTAAACCATGTTGATTTCAGGCGAGTCAAATTTCATTTGTTGCAACAGTATTATATTA
>WWET01000357.1:654752-681705 GCA_011038615.1 Limnodynastes dumerilii
GCTTCTAATTGAGTTAACAAAATATTTTTGTTGTAAAAATAACACAAAACATAAAATTACTAACAGTACATTTATATCTTTAAATATATTTAGATAAAATATACAAATGTAATTATCTTAATTTATACATTAAACATAGAACAGTAATTAAAAAAAATACACATGCATACTATGAAAAAAACGTACTTGTGAATCAGACGTACGTATTTAGCAAACGTCCGCATGATCCACAATTACTACCATATTATGTGCTGCGTCTATTCGTTAACAATACGCATGTGTGCGGACGTATTTAATAATACGTGTCGTAGGTGTGTCAACGTAATTTACGTTGTTTCAACAATGCGTAATTTTATTGTTTACATGCATGCGTATTTACATACGTTGACGTACGTAAGTACATACGCAGACGTTGTTCTGGATCTACCCCATTGCTCTGAGAGGTTGCATTATGAATCTCCTATTTCTTAGTTTATTATTATTGCTAGATATGTTTATATTGCTTTTTATATTTTCTTTTCCATTTGTTGCTGTGGCTATATTATCTATCATTATTGACTGGCCACACAACACTTTTTGGTTAGGGGAGCAGCTATTTTTTTTATTATTTGTGCCAGTGCCCCCCTCCCCTAGTTTAAATGGTTTCAAACTGCTCACTTAGAATATCTGTCCCCACAGAAGATGGGTGTAAGCCATCCTTTTTATACAAGTTCCTATTTTGCCAGGTGGAATGGCTATGTTCTATGAGCCAAAATCCTTCCTCATGACACCACTTCCTAAACCACAGATTGA
Organism: Limnodynastes dumerilii; assembly: GCA_011038615.1. Lineage (NCBI taxonomy): Eukaryota > Metazoa > Chordata > Amphibia > Anura > Limnodynastidae > Limnodynastes > Limnodynastes dumerilii. The sequence continues at coordinate 655,545 of WWET01000357.1, forward strand.
AATCATGAATGCGCCACATTCTACCTTTTCATATCTGTGTACTGGCAGCACTTAAGAAAAAGTAACAGTATTTGTCACCTGCTTAAGAGCAGTTCCCTACTTTCTAAATTCATCTCTGACAGCCACATATAGACTTTGCACTTAAATCTGGCACCAGCCCTTCTAGTACTTAAACATTACAACTTAAGATAATTGTTAACAGATAACAGTGTGCATTCCTTTACATGTATTATATTTGTTGTTTACCTTGGAGGCATGGCTGTGATTTTATAATTGCTAAAATACAAGTAATTACTTAAGAATGCTATAATACTTTAAGCAGTAGCTTGACTTTAGACTACTTAATACATATGTTTTCAATTAATTGTTTAACTATTGAAACTTTGGGGAATGTAGCATTCCTGGGATAAAACAAATTGTGTAAACACCCTTATATTCACAGAGACCTGAAGCACACATATTTTACACTAACAGTCATCCAGCAAAAACTCTACAGGGATTCTTCAGAATATTTGACCTAAAAAGGTTAGTTTACTTTCCACATACACAGAGGAATGTGTTACATACTAAGCCTTATCCTAAAGAAAATGTAGGTTTAGGAAAAAAGGGTTACCATAACTTTTAAATGTGAAAGTCCTGTAGGGACAATATTTTGTATAAGAAGGAACGTAAATAGTGCATGTTTATATTGACAAAGTCAAAAAATATATACAGAAACTAGATATGTTTTCCTGCTTAAAAAATAATAAGGCTCTATGGGCCCAATGTACTGCACTAAAGAGAGCAATGGAAAATAAAATATGCTAAAAATATTGCCATACACTGAAACAAAAAAATAAATAAATTGCAACTGTCACAACTAATTAAATTGCAGCATTTCATACTAATGATTTCTTTTAGGCATGCTGTGTTTGCTGTGTTATTACTACTTCCTGAGATGTGTGTTGTTTTATGTTATTAAAATAGAAAAGACACAGTCAACCAACATTCCACAGGCATAGTTATAGTAGCTGTTCCTTCTTTTAAGAAGGATATCTGCAATAGCTTAGATTGTACTTCAAATATCAGGCAAATAAACATTAATTTCTTTACACACTAACACTCATTTGGCCATGTATTAGCAGATGTATGACTTATATGTGTCCAGTCTCCATTTATATTTGTGCCCCTTATATGTGTCCAGCCTCTATTTGTGCCCCTTATTTGTGTCCAGCCACCATATGTGCCCCTTATATGTGTCAAGCCTCCTTTTGTGCCCCTTGTATGTGTCCAGCCTCCAGCCTCCTTTTGTGCCTCTTATATGCCTCCCACCCTCATTTAACTATCTCCCCCCGCCCACCTACACTAATCTGAACGTAGGGACGCTGGGGGGCGTCCCCTCCAGTGTCCCTACGGCGCTGCTACATCTGCCCGGCGATCTTACGCTTACGCTCACCGTCCTAGCGACGGCGGGCGTAGGTCTGGATCAGACCCAAAGTTACTATATGCTTCATATTAAGGCCTCTATTCTTTAATTATACATAATAGGGTTTAATTGTAATTGTCCATGATACTACTATGAAACATGAGATGGAGTGGAGGGAAACAATTACACTGTCCCCCTCCCCCCATTTCATATCCCATAATAGAATCACAGTCTGCATTCTCCCCCTAGCCCTCCTAGTTTGTGTTATGTATGGGAATATCACAATAATACTCCTCTATATTTATTATTAACACTTATTTATATAATGCCACAAATTGTCTACAGCGCTTTACAGAGAACATTAGCCATTCACATCAGTCCCAACCCCTATTGGAGCTAGATAATAAAATCCCTAACACAAACATACTACACACACTAGGGTTAATTTTAGTCAGCAGTCAATTAACCTACCAGTATGTTTTTGGCATGTGGGAGGAAACCAGAGCACCCGGAGGCAACCCACACAGACATGGGGAGAACATACAAACTCCACACAGATAAAGGGCCAGATTTACTAATACCCCTTTCACATCACCACAAAATACCCGGGATTTTCGACAAAAACCCAGGTCTCTGCAAAATCCCGAGTATTTTGTGGAGATGTGAAAGGTGCACTTCCGGTGGACCCATGTCAGAAGACCCGGGAATTCAACCCGGGTGAAAAGAAGGGTTATTCCCGGGTTCGACGCGGGTAGGGGTGCAGTGTGAAAGGTGCTACCCGGGTTTTTGAAACGGGGTCTGTGACCCTGGGACCCTCTGCTGTCCCGGCAATATCCTGGGTCTGTGAAAGGGGTATAAGTTGCAAATTTGAAAAAGTGGAGATGTTGCCCATAGCAAGCAATCAGATTCTAGCTCTCACTTTCCTATTATATACCAGAGAATGTCAGCTAGAATCTGATTGGTTGCTATTGGAAACATCTCAACTTTTCCAAACCTGCAGCTATGTGAATCCAGCCCAAGGCCTAGTCCGGGATTCAAGCTCATGACCTCAGCACTGTGAGGCACAAGTGCTACTCACTGAACCACCGTAGTTCATGAACTAGAGGTTAAATTGAAAAACTGCCTCTGGCCACAGTGTCAGTGGTGCATTGTCTTGCTTGCCCTCTGGTTGTTTCTAGTGATAGTATGTGGTATTTCCTCAGTTTTTTTCTGCACAGGCAATGACTACATTGTGTCAGTCAAGAAGAGAAGTCGAAAAGCCAGAAACATTTGCAGTGCTGCTATAAAGATGCAGAATGGACTTAAGGTAATTACAGGTGGGTGGTTGCTGGGCCCCTTAAGGCTCTAGGCACCATAGCAACCGTCATAGTCCATAGCATATGTCCACTAACTACAGACAGTAAATTGTGCATCACTTCAGAACATCCAAGACTAATCAGCTTTGGACATATTTTGTTAAAACTGTAATTTATTGATGTTGATTTGACAATACACACAATACACAGAAAAAGAGAAAATGAAAAAGACAGATTTTCCCAACTTAGCCATCAAACATGATAAACATTGGGGGCCTCTCAAAGCTGAGTGCAAGATAATTGATGTCTGAAGACCCCATGGTGTAAGAAAATCAATTAAAAGGAACATAAAAATATGCAGACAGGTTTGTTCATTATACATCAATGCTGCTAGTTCCCTTTGGTCCTGCAAAGCGCAGCCTCTGAAAAATAAACTGCTCATCCCTCACTCAGGGGTAATAAGTGGAGGAGAGAAAGACAAGTGATTCCTTGTTGCACAATAGCTTTTCATCTACAGTTCTTCAGAAAGTTTTCACATGTAATATGCACACATGAGCAGCTCCAGCAGGAGAGCATAATTTGCTGAGGTAGAGGAAGCAGTGGCTGCCATTGTTTGTTTATATACCAGAAGCGTTTGACCTTGTCAGTCATGCTTTGCTTCTTCAGAAATTGAATGTTGTGAATTTTTTCCTGCTTCACTGTCATATTCCCAAACCTCTTGACCTGTTTATTTCAGGCTCCAAAGCGACTTTTAATAACTAGATTTTTCACATTAACTCTTTCAAGTTTCTACCAGAGATAAGCAATATTTTTAAAATATTGGACTAATTCCACATTTAGCTGCATTATTCTAAACATTTCCTGATCTTCTGTTTTATGAATCTACCCTAACCACACAACATAATTAGTTGACAGTTTAAGATGTATACATATTATGCAGAGATTATGAATTCAAAGTAATGATTCAAAGTTAAAAGTATGTATAATGACCTGGAAATAAAAATTGCAGCAGATGGGTTTATACCTAGATAACTTAGGCAATACATGCAATGTAACAGTCAATGTTAAATACTTAACATGAGTTTAATATATATGATGCATCACTAGGGTGGGAGGCATGCAAGTGTATAGTGTGGGAAGGGGCTCCCACACAGATGCGGATCAGCGGTCGTACTCAGTAGAGTGTAAATTAGAGACTGAAGATAGAAGTTGTTGCACAGATTGAGAAAGTTGGTTAAAATTAATGGCATTAAGATTTCTACAGGTGTGAGAAGATGTTGCTGAATTATACAGCATAGAGTATCTCTTTTCCACTTTGTTCCCGCTGCTCCTGTCTCTCCTCTGTTCGATCCCTGCTACTTCCATATGTCCTCAATTCTGCTACTCTGCTCTGTCCTCAGTTCTCCTGTGTCTCTCTTCTGGATTGCTTCCACTGCTCCCATATGTCTCTCTTCTGCTGCTCTGTCTCTCCTCCACTATATCTCCACTGCTCCTATCATTCTTCTCCACTTTGTCCCTACTGCTACTACGTGTTCTAACTGCTGTGTCTCTCCTCTACTTTCTCTTTGCTCTCTGTTTCTCCTCTGCTCTGTGTCCTGTTTTCTGCTTCCCCCACTCTGTTGCTGGAGAGATAAGATCCCAGATCCAGACTTAAGTTCCCTTTAAGTACGTATTGTATTATGCACTCCCCGGGCACTAACCTCGAACGCACGTAATTTAGTTGATTTATTAGTTCCAAACCCTACCTTAACTTTTCCTTGCGTATCTGCGGTCATACATATCATCTTGTCGTACGTAACTGCTTATAATGTACAATTTAATGCCTCCCTCCGCCTACAATGCATATTTTCTGTTTGCGTAGGGATGACACGCCCCTTTGTATGTAGTTTTGAACAAGTTATGTACGATCAGTTATGATGCATAACATCTGCCGTGCGCATGTACAGAATTTACAAATAGCCAAATTACGCATGCAGCATGAGTTAAATATGTTGTGCATTTAGCAGTGCCCTAAGAGTTGGTCTTACAATGTTCTGTGTTGTGACACTTTAGAACTTGGTGAGACACAGAGCTGATTAAAAAGTTTCAGCTACTTAAATAACAAATAAACAATTATTATTACCTTCACTCAATGGCGCTTGGAAAGGCTGGCCTCAGTTATAAGTTATAAAAACCAAAAAGGACTGCAGCAGGTTAAACAAGGCATGGCAATAAGTACCTGAAAAACTGTAAACTACTTCAATCAAAAGAAAAAACCTGCACTGTGTCCCCAAAATTAACTAATATCAAAATTATTCAGACTTAAAAAATGATTACCACAAAATTTATTAAGAGTAATCAAGCATGCACACCGGCCGGTCATAAATAGAATAACATCATATATTATAACATGGTTTTAATAGTACCCTAAGGGTACCACTTAGGTGCTTATTAATCACAATAACAACAATATATTTAATAAAAGACTGCTGCTGTAGAAAGTATTAGTTATTAAGATCCAGAACTCCGCTTGCAATCCGTTTACTAGCGTAGCGTATTTTCGCATGCGTACCTTCTATATATTCCGTTAGGCACTCCCCTTGAATGGACGTATTTTGACTGATTTCCGCTTTCCAAACCCTACCTTAACTTTTGCCCAAGTAACTGCTGTCGTCCACACACATACGGATGGGTAATACATATTTACACAGCTAAGCACGCCCATACTGTACAATTTAAATGAAGACCCCCACTTACATTGCATATTTTAGGCGTACTTTTGGCTCACGTAAAATTGGCACACCCACACGTACGTATTGATGCAGCAAATACATAAATGTCCCATACGCTCATATTTACGTTATGTTACGTAGCATATTATCTGTCATGTGCATGCGCAGTACTTACCAAAACGTGATTTTACGTGTCCGCCACGCGTAAATTCGCTTAGAAGCGTTGTTCTGGATTTGCTCCAGTGTCCTTTATCCTAATGTCCATGCTTGTTTCTCAGAGCTGATATTAAAGTTAGTCCTGGGAAACAAGCATGGTCTCCATCCTAATGTCTATGCTTGTTCTCAGGAGAAGGTAAGGATTAACTTTAACTTCAACTCTGGTTCCAAGGTTGTTTTTGATCATCCACAGGAAACCAGGTAGGTAATCCATCAAACTATATAACTGATATATCCCAGTAAGCAGAGAGAGCTGTAGGGAGCTGACTTAAGTTAAGTCATAAGCTCCACAATTTACCCAATGTCAATAAAACACCAAAACACAGTGCTGATTCTGTATATAATGCATGCTTACCTAATCAGTAAATCACTTCTGTACTTATCACTTCTGTACTTAAAGCAGAAGTAATATTTTCTGTATGTTCACTTATTTTCTTATGTGTAATAAAATTTACAATTTGATAATGCCATCCATATAAAGTGTGCATGTAGAGTATTAAAGGTAACCCATTTAATTACCAGTCTCACCTTCAGGTGAGATATATATATATATTTTATACATTGTGATTACTTAGCATACACACAGTAACACATTACAAATCATGTATATTTAAAATCTCATTTGTAGCAAATATCTCAAAAATATTCTTATATTCCAAGAATGGACTTGAGATAGGGAAATAAAAGTACAGGCACAGCAGTTTTGATTAAGATACAGATAAAATGGGCTGCTTGGCATCACAAACAGTTTTATTGGAGCACAAAGACAGCTCGGACATGTTAAAATATGTCCTACCATTCATGACTCTCTCGGTATAGGCATAGAGAACAGAGGAGATAAAACCTTTTCTATAAATAAGAACATTTTCATTGTCGCATGTGGGCTGGTACAGACTGACAGCTCTGTGACAGCGAGAAGTGACAGAGAAACAATTTCATTTAGGCTACTTTAAAAACAGTCCTGCAGGATCTTTGAGATGAAAATACCTCCTGTGGGAACAGCTTGAAATGAATGCCCATATATCAATGTGATCTTTAAACTGGGGAGAAGAAGACTATTGGTGGATTGTCAGCTTACTAGAAACATTGGAATCACTGTCACTGAATTTCTGCTTAGCTCACATGGGATTTACACAATACATTGAATTTAACAAAGGGAAATGATTTATCAAATAAGATAAGGAAGCAACACATGATACCGTTATATAGAAGAACTTTTTTTTTTACATTATAGCAGATAATAGATTAATGAATTGTAAAATAAATAAAATGTGTATTTTGCTATTCCAATTCATGAGTTCTTAAGGATAGTAAATGATTACGGGCAATTTTCCAAAGTTTAAGTGTCCGCTTTACATAATCACTTCCTCAGTTATGGAGCCTATGTCTGAAATGACAATAGCGCATAGTTTACTCTTGCCTAATTCAGCAGAAGTTGTTAATGATGATTATTACCTTATGCCTGTGCATGTTGTGATTATGAACTGTTAAATAATAATTGTTAAGCAATAACAAGTAAAACTCAAGCCCATATTAGTACAGTTTACTTGTTATTTTGTTGTTTTCTTTGCTATTAATTGTAACAATACATTTTCTTTAATGCTAACACAGGACACTTAAGTAAGTGTAGAATCTACTTGCGTATTTTTACTACTAGATAAACTGCGCATGCCCAGAATCCAAATATATGCATGTAAACCATGGCCAACTGATTCACAAATACAGACGTCTGACTTAGGACTGATGCACTCATCGGCACGTAACGAGTCCTGCATGTATGGCTAGAGGGGTAAGACTCTTAATGTAAATGAGCTGCACACAGGCTACTAATGTACTGTATGGGCATTCCAACAGAGTTAGGACTGAGTCATAATTAGGAGTGCCTTGCGGAAACCAACATACGCGCAGGAAAAGTTAAGGTAGCCCTAGACCACTCGTAAGTAAAAAAAACGTATTGTTTGCTGTGAGCAGCATCGGACTGCCCCACCAGGGAACCAGGGAAATCCCCGGTAGGCCCCTGTGCCTACAATCTCCACCCCTTTTTTCAAGGGGGTGGAGCCTCAAAATAGTTCTCCTGTACAGAGCTGGCTGTGCTATGCACAGCCGCTGCTCTATTGCAAGACGCCAGTGTGACCTAAGGTCACGTGAGTGTCATAGTAATGCAGATCATGTGCCGTGGAGGACAGAGCAGATGGAAAGAGCTGGAGGAGAGGCAGCAAAGGTAAGTTTTATAGTTTTTAAAGAAAGTTTTACAGGAATTTTGATTTGAACATGGAGGGGTCACAAAGGTTAGGTGTACAAATGTAAAGAGGGGGCAGTAAGGCTGAATGGACACAGAAGGGAAATAGTGTTTGCTGGACACAGAAGGAGGGACAATAAAGCTGAATGGACACAAAGTGGGGGGCAATAATGCTAAATGAACATAGAAGGAAGGTTGGACAAGCGGAAGGGGTAATGAGGCTAACTGGACACAAATAAAAGGCAATAAGACTGTCTGGATACAGAAAGAGGGGGCAATAAGGCTGAATAGACACAGAAGGAGGGACAATAGGGCTGGATAGACACATAGGGGTGAAAAATACTGGTTGGAAACATGAGGAAGGGGCAATAAGGCTGATTGGACAAAAAGAAGGGTTATTAGGTTGATGGAACACTAAGGGGCAATAAGGCTGGTTGAATACACAGAAGGGGATTAAAGGTGACTTGACACAGAAGGAGGGGCAATAAGGCTGGTTGGACAAACAACAGGGAACAATAAGGCTGACTGGACAAAAATAAAGAAGGAGCAATAAGGCTGGCTGGACACAGAAGGAGGGGGCAATAAAGCTGACTGGATACACATAAAGAAGATATAAGGTTGGCTGGACACAGTAGGAGGGGCAAGAAGGCTGGTTGGACAAACAGAAGAAGGGGCCAATAAGGCTGACTGGACACAAATAAAGAGGGTGGCAATGAGCTTGGCTGGACACAGAAGGAGCAGGCAAGAAGGCGGAATGGACACAGAAGGAGGGGGGAAATAAGGATGAATGGACACACATATAAAGAGGTAGCAATAATACTGGCTGAACACAAAGACTGGTTGGACAAACAGAAGGAAGGGGCAATAAGGCTGACTGGACACAAATAAAGAGGGGGCAATAAGGTTGTCTAGACACAGAAGGAGGAGGCATTAAGGCCGCATAGACACAGAAGGCAGTGGCAAAAGGTCTGGAAGGACACACATAAAGAGGTGGCAAAAAGATTGGCTGGATACAAAGAGGGGGTAATAAGGCTGGTTGGACACAGAAGGAAAGGGCAATAAAGCTGGTTGAATACACAGGAGGGAACAATAAGGATGCCTGGACAAAAATAAAGAGGGGCAATAAGGCTGGCTGGACACAGAAGGAGGGTGTAATAAGATTGACTGGATACACATAAAGAGTAAATAAGACTGGTTGGACAGAAGGAGGGGGTATTAAGGTAACTGGACACAGAAGGAGGGGCAATAAGGCTGGTTGGACAAACAGAAAGGAACAATAAGGCTACCTTGACAAAAAATAAAGAGGGGGCAATAAAGCTGGGTGGACACAGAAGGTGGAGGTAATAAGGCTGCTGTATACACATTATGAAGAAATAAGGCTGTCTGGACACAGAAGGAGGGGCAATAAGGCTGCTTAGACAAACAGAAGAAGGGGCTAATAAGGCTGACTGGACACAAAGAGGGGTGCAATAGGGTTGTCTGGACACAGAAGGATGTGACAATAAGGCTGGATGGATACACATGAAGAGGTGACAATAAGATTGGCTGGATACAAAGAGAGGGCAATAAGACTGGTTGGACACAGAAGGAAGGAGCAATAAAGTTGGTTGAATACTCAGAAGAAGGGGGTATAAATGTGACTTGACACAGAAGGAGGGGCTATAGGGCTGGTTGAGCAAATGAGGAAACAATAAGGCTGACTAGACAAAAATAAAAAGGGGGCAATAAAGCTGGCTGGACACAGAAAGAGGGGGCAACTAGGCTGACTGGATACACATAAAGAGGATATAAGGCTGGCTGGACACAATTCAATATACCGGTTTTGTTTACCAACAAGGTGTACACCAACTCTGGAGGAGTTCCAAATGCTTTAAGGACGTTTTTGGGGTTTTCATGTTTTTTTTTTTGCTGTTTTGCAAACCATATGTATGTCATTTTAATTAGTGTATTCCTGTGTATTTTTATTACATTTTTTCTATACCCACTTTTGATCCCTGCATGGTGGCATTTGTTCATCAATTAAGGTGGTATAGATGACTATTATATTTCTTCTGTTTTTTGTTGTTTTATGAATTTTATATTGCTTTTATTTATGAATAAAATTTCTAAGTTTGTTTAGTCGCCAGAGTCTGATTCTTCAATATTAGCTCACCATTTTTGAGTTTTACAGAAGGAGAGACAATAAGGCTGGTTGGACAAACAGAAAAAGGGGCTAATAAAGATGACTGGACACAAATAAAGAGATGGGCAATAAGGTTAGCTGGACACAGAAGGAGGAGGGAATAATGCGGAATGGACACAGAAGGAGGGGCAATAAGGATGGATGGACCCAAACAAAAGAAGTAGCAATAAGATTGGCTGGAAACAAAGAGGGAGAAATAAGACTGGTTGGACACAGAAGGAAGGGGCAATAAGGCTCGTTGAATACACAGAAGGAGGGGTTATAGAGCTAACTGGACACAGAAGGAGGGGCAATAAGGCTGGTTGGACAAACAGAAGGGAACAATAAGGATGCCTGGACAAAAATAAAGAGACGCCAATTAGGATGGCTGGGCACAGAAGGAGGGGGTAATAAGGCCGACTGTATACACATAAAGATGAAATAATTCTGGCTGGTCACAGAATGAAGGGCAATGAGCTGGTTGGACACAGAAGGAGGAGCCACTAATGCTAAATAGACACAAAAAGAGGTGGCAATAAGAATGGTTGGACATAGAAGGAAAGGGCAATAAGGCTGGTTGAATATACAGAAGGAGGGGGTATTAAGGTAACTGGACACAGAAGGAGGGGCAATAAGGCTGGTTGGACAAACAGAATGGAACAATAGGACTGACTGGATAAAAATAAAGAGGGGGCAATAAAGCTGGTTGGACACAGAAGAAGGAGGAAATAAGGCTGTCTGGACACAGAAGGAGGGGCAATAAGGCTGGTTAGACAAACAGAAGAAGGTGCTAATAAGGCTGACTGGACACAAATAAAGAGATGTGCAATATGGTTGGCTGGACACAGAAGGAGGAGGCAATAAGGCTAAATAGATACACATATAGAAGTGGCAATAAGATTCGCTGAATACAAAGAGAGGGCAATAAGACTGGTTGGACACAAAAGGAAGAAGCAATAAGGCGGTATGAATACACAGAAGGAGGGGGTATAAATGTGACTTGACACAGAAGGAGGGGCAATAAGGCTGGTTGGACAAACAGGGGGGAACAATAAGGCTGACTGGACAAAAATAAAAAGGGGGCAATAAGGCTGGCTGTATACACATAAAGAGGATATAAAGCTGGCTGGACACAGAAGGAGGGGCAATAAGGTTAGTTGGACAAACAGAAGAAATGGTTAATAAGGCTGACTGGACACAAATAATGAGGGGGCAATAAGGTTGACTGGACACAGACAGAGGAGGCAATAATGCTGAATGGACACAGAAGGAGGAGCAATAAGGATGGATGGACACAAACATAAAGAGGTAGCAATAATACTGATTGGACACAAAGAGTGGTTGGAAACAGAAGGAAAAGGGCAATAAGGCTGGTTGGATACCCAGAAGGAGGGTGTATAAAGCTGACTGGACACAGAAGGAGGGGATATAAGGCTGGTTGGTCAAACAGGAGAGAACAATAAGGCTGAATTGACACACAGAGAGAGGCAATTAGGTTGGCTGGACACAGAAAGGTCAAGGCTGGTTGGAAAAACAGTAGGGAATAAGGCTGGTTGAACACAAATAAAGAGGGAGACAATAAGGCTGGCTGGGCAAAGAGAAGAAGGGGTATTGAGGCTGACTGGTCACACAGAAAGAAGGGGCAATAAGGCTAAATGGACACACATACGGAAGGGGCATAAATGTTTGCTAGACACTCACAAGGAAGGGGCAATAAGGATGACTGGACACACACAGGGAAAGGGCAATAAGGCTGACTGGACACACACAAGGAAGGGGCAATAAGGCTTACTGGACATACAAAAGGAAGGGACAGAAAGGCTGGCTGGCCAGACATATATGAGGAGAGGAGAAATTGGAGAGCTGTAGAGATACACACATATGGAGAGGGAGATTGGATGGTTTTAGAGACACACAAGAAGGCAGGAAAGGATGACTGCAGCAAAACACACACAAGGAGAAGGCAGAAATGCTGGACGGAGACCTATTTAATATGTGTAGTTATCTATGCTTTATTAGTTAAATCCTCATATAGTTTTACTTTCATACTTTTCCTTTAATTGAATGTAGCCCAGTAAAAAAAACGATATTTTTTTATATTCTATATATCCCATGAGTACACTAAGACTATAACTTAAATATTATTAAATTTTTCCTGTTCATATGAATAAAGTTGCTATTTTGCTAGGTATGTAGCGTTTCCAGAAAAAAAATTTTCTATGTAGTCATTTACTGAGTTTATAAAGTCAAATATGAATATAAATATAAATAGTCCAATGCATGAATATAAATAGTTCAATGCCCCTCTATTTAAGAAACAACATTTATATGTAGGCCACACTAATGACAAAATAAAATTATTGTTATATGGCAGTCAATAAAATGCAATGTGTATTGTATGGCGATAACTAGGATGCAATGTGTATTGTATGGCAATAACTAGGATGCAATGTGTATTGTATGGTGATAATTAGGGTGCAGTGTGTATGGTATGGCAATAGCTAGGATATAGTCTGTATTGTATGGCGGTAACTATTATCATTACTATTATCGTTTATTTATAAGGCACAACAAGGTGTCCGCAGCGCCGTACAAAATACAACAAAATACAGTATAGACATACAGGATAGGGATGGATATCATAGTATATATTTAATACAATATGATGTGACAGAGACAACATATCTCCACATGAGAGTAATGTGGAGGATCCTGGCCAGGTTTAAGAGCAGCAGCAGCAGACAACCTTGGTGTGATCAGGGTTGGGCTAATCAGCAGCACCTGTGCTCTCCTGATAAGTGTTTCAAGGACAGAGGGTCAATGCTTTTAATGATGGAATAGCTGCCCAAGGGGTTGAGTTAGTATAGGGACCTCTGGAGCACTTAAAGAGTCTGTGAACTAAGCTGTGACACTTACAAGCTGCACTGCTGTAACCAACTTGCTGATGGTGATGCTGACCTGTTGTGCTGTCTGCTGCTAGCAAAATAAAAGAACTTACTTCATCTTATCCATTTGATGTGCTTCCTTATCACAATGACTATAAAAATATCACAAAAATAAAGTGAATCAAGCACAGAACGCAAGGCAAAATGCGAAGTGTCAAGCTTGGAAGATCAGGGAGCAGGGGATAGAGCGCAGTGAGAGGTTGAGAGGGAGCCACCAGGTGGGGATGGGGTTAAAGGGTAGCAGAGGGGGACAAGAGGGTATGTAGTGAGGGGGGAATGGTGGAGGAAGGAACAACACTAGGATAGAGGGCCCTGCTCACATTAGCTAACTATGTGGAAGGGAAGAACTTACAGAAGACATAAGGAGGGGGAAGAAAGGGGAATGACAGAATAGCTGCCCAAGGGGTTGGGTTAGCATAGGGACCTCTGGAGCACTTAACAAGACTGTGAACTATGCTGTGACACTTATAAGCTGCACTGCTTTAACCAACTTGCTGATGGTGATGCTGATTACCTGTTGTGCTGTGTGCTGTCTGCCTGCTACCAAAATAAAAGAACTTACTTCATCTTATCCATTTGATGTGCTTCCTTATCACAATGACTATAAAAATATCACAAAAATAAAGTGAATCAAGCACAGAACGCAATGCAAAATGCGAGGTGTCAAGCTTGGAAGATCAGGGAGCAGGGGATAGAGCGCAGTGAGAGGTTGAGTGTGATCCACCATGTGGGGATGGGGTTAAGGGGTAGCAGAGGGGGACAAGAGGGTATGTAGTGAGAGGGGAATGGTGGAGGAAGGAACAACACTAGGATGGAAGGCCCTGCTCACATGAGCTAACTATGTGGGAGAGAAGAACTTACAGAAGATATAAGGAGGGGGAAGGAAGTGGACTGCTGTTGTGAGCGGAGGAGAGGGGGAAGGAAGAGAAGGGATAGATGAAGGATGCAGTGAGGATGTTAAGTGGAGGAGGGGTAGGATGAAGTTTCTATTTTTTAAGTGGTCCTTATTGTATGGTGATAGTAATATGTTCTCTGCCTTGTATATATGTCAGTAGGATACTCACTGTAATTATATGGGTCACTGTAACTGAAAATTAATAGTATAACATGCTTTTCACACTGAGCTGTTGAAACAATCTGAGGGTGTAACAGATGATACACAGTTTATTTGCAAATTTCATTGATACAAGCATCCTCCGGCCATTACTTTTTGACCACACCCATTGACTATGTGGTGTGCCTCCATCGTCGTATTCCCTGGTGGGCCCTTTATGCCCCAGTCCGACCCTGGCTATGAGGCCATGCATCATCACTTACTTAGTTTAGGCCATATCTGCTGCATGTTTATAAGCATGTATGTTTTTTAATTAAACAGATAAAGGATTGTTTATTTAATCCTTTTGGTGATTTTACATTTTGTGCTAAACTTAAACATTGTAAAGGTAACATTATTTGGGTATAGTTTATGAAGGTATTTTAAATTTGTAATTTACTTATAATTTTGTGAACAAATACCATTACATTTACCTATATTTATCTGTATTGGTTGTTTGTGTTTTTTTTTTTTTAATTCTTATTTTTAAAATGTTATTTGAAAGTCTCTATATGTAGTGGATCATTGTATTTGTTACTTCATGCGGTATGCGTTTAAGTGTGTTGTATATTATGTAATGATTAGTCTTAATTCAAGCTGTATTTTTAATGGTTACTTTTGTTTACATATGTTAATAAGAGTCTGAGCTGTTTTAATTAAAGTCTTTACTTTTCCAAAGCCTAATCACTGCGTTTAGTTACGTATCTTTAAATCATAAGCAATTTTAAGCACCATTATGCATGACCAGTTCACAGCTAATAAGGTCTGCCCATATCTAATTATACGCAAGAAAGACTTACGTCCTTACATTGCACTCCTGACACAGGGGGAGTGGTTATTCAGTTTCTTTCCTATCTCTAAATCGGTATTGCGGATTTTTCACATTCGTATATTTAGGTAAGTTTGCAATTTTACTCTTATGTGTGAATATGGTCCACAAATGCTATTTTAAAAGACAGGTTTTTTAAATAAGGACAAAAATATGCATAAATATATGAAAGATTTCTATAATTCCAACATACCTTAATAATAAACAGGCCCTTAATATATTTTAGATTATAATGTCATCCTAAGATAACACTGAATTTGATAGCAGACAAAGATAATGATTATTAAACTTGGGGAACTATAATTACATAGAAACATAGAAAGTGGCGACAGATAAGAGCCACATGGCCCATCCAGTCTGCCCATTTGTTTTTTTTAAAACTATACTAACCCTAGACCCTATTTACCCTTAATTTAGTTTAAGATTTATTTATCCTTATGCTTATCAAAAGCATGTTTAAACTGTTCTACTGCGTTAGCCTTAACCACCTCTGATGGGAGGCTATTCCACTTATCTATCACCCTTTCAGTGAAGTCATTCTTCCACACATTTCCTCTGAATCTACCTCCTTCCAGTTTATATCCATGCCCTCATGTTTTATTACACCTCTTCCTTTGAAAAATGCCACCCTCCTCTAGCCGGTCACAACATTTGATATATTTGAAAGCAAAGAAAGGTGAGACAGCGCTGGACGTCGTTAGGTATAAATTAAATTAAAATAAATTATAACTATAAATATAACTGCGGTGGCTGAAATATATCAATAAATTATATACACCAGTGCATAAGGTATAATGGATTTGTATATTTATTAATAATATTCCTTTTAAAAAATGCCTAAATAGGCAAACTGATTTATAAATATAATAAGTAAATATCATAAAATCAATTACATTCCTGACAAATCATTTGGTTCAAGCTCAGCGGTGTTCAAAACTACAGTGAGACAGTTTCCCATAAATTTTCTTAATCCTTGATAGATAAGTTAGTATCACAGTCCGCAGGGAACTTCTCCCCCCTGTGAATGGGGAGGCCGAACGGAAGGTAGAATAACCACTGTGTAACAGACTTTAACAATTCACAGCCTGGATTGGTATGTTCGTTACTCAATGAAACGTTTAGAGACACTTAGCTATATCCACTTGATATGCAAAGTGAACAATGAGTTCATTCACCAGATATAATAGCTTAAAGTTTTGACAACTCACGCCTCCGGAGCCTCAATCGATAGGTTGCTGGAACAGACCATCTATTCTGATATGCTCTTGAATTGATGATTGGTCCCCGCTGCGTTTTCTTAATGAAATGGCAAACCGGTTTACCGGGCGTCCCCGGAGCCGGCGCCAATTATCTGGATGTAGATCAGTTTGTATAGAAGCGGT
Organism: Limnodynastes dumerilii; assembly: GCA_011038615.1. Classification (NCBI taxonomy): domain Eukaryota; kingdom Metazoa; phylum Chordata; class Amphibia; order Anura; family Limnodynastidae; genus Limnodynastes; species Limnodynastes dumerilii. The sequence goes on from WWET01000357.1 coordinate 671,821, forward strand.
GTGTGGTCTATTAAGACTCGAAATTAACTCCTCAATATGTAGACCGTGAGAGGCGGAGTGGTGAGCTGAGTTGAGACACTGTCGGGCTGGACTCCAATGTTGTCAGGATTTAAACTGCAACGCGTTTCGTGTCGTCCTGGACACTTTCTCAAGCAGAAGGCAATAGGTAGTGACGTGCCTCTTAAACCCCACCTATATAGTGGGTCTGTGATTGATTAGATTGGCCAGGGATGTCCGACGACGATCGAAAAGGATCTGCTATCAGCCACCAGAGCAGTTAAACAGGACAGCTGATAGCAAAGCCAGATTGCTTTATGACCAGTGTCATTGCCTTCTGCTTGAGAAAGTGTCCAGGACGACACGAAACGCGTTGCAGTTTAAATCCTGACAACATTGGAGTCCAGCCCGACAGTGTCTCAACTCAGCTCACCACTCCGCCTCTCACGGTCTACATATTGAGGAGTTAATTTCGAGTCATAATAGACCACACACCGCTGCTATACAATCTGAACTACATCCAGTTAATTGGCGCCAGCTCCGGGGACGCCCGGTAAACCGGTTTGCCATTTCATTAAGAAAACGCAGCGGGGACCAATCATCAATTCAAGAGCATATCAGAATAGATGGTCTGTTCCAGCAACCTATCGATTGAGGCTCCGGAGGCGTGAGTTGTCAAAACTTTAAGCTATTATATCTGGTGAATGAACTCATTGTTCACTTTGCATATCAAGTGGATATAGCTAAGTGTCTCTAAACGTTTCATTGAGTAACGAACATACCAATCCAGGCTGTGAATTGTTAAAGTCTGTTACACAGTGGTTATTCTACCTTCCGTTCGGCCTCCCCATTCACAGGGGGGAGAAGTTCCCTGCGGACTGTGATACTAACTTATCTATCAAGGATTAAGAAAATTTATGGGAAACTGTCTCACTGTAGTTTTGAACACCGCTGAGCTTGAACCAAATGATTTGTCAGGAATGTAATTGATTTTATGATATTTACTTATTATATTTATAAATCAGTTTGCCTATTTAGGCATTTTTTAAAAGGAATATTATTAATAAATATACAAATCCATTATACCTTATGCACTGGTGTATATAATTTATTGATATATTTCAGCCACCGCAGTTATATTTATAGTTATAATTTATTTTAATTTAATTTATACCTAACGACGTCCAGCGCTGTCTCACCTTTCTTTACTTTGTTATATCCTATTTTGGAAAATAGTGGGGGAGGCCCACTTTTGATTGACAGCTGCAGGGTTGTTGGAGTTTTTTCTGAAGCGCCGACACATACTTTATAGATATATTTGAAAGCTGTTATCATATCCCCCTTCTCCCTTCTTTGCTCCAAGCTATACATGTTTAGTTCCTCTAACCTTTCTTGATATGATTTGTGACATGTGCCATGGACCGTTTTAGTTGCTCTTCTTTGCACAGTCTCTAATGTGTTTATGTCTTTCTGAAGATATGGCCTCCAGAAATAAAAACAGTATTCTAGGTGAGGTTGTACCAGCGATCTATAATGGTGCATAACTACTTCTCTCTTTCTGCTACTAATTTCTCTCCCTATGCAACCAAGCATCTGACTTGCCTTTCTCATTGCTTTGTTACATTGCTTGGCTACCTTTAGGTCACATGAAATAATGAATTCAAGATCCCTTTTCTCTTCAGTAATTTCTAATGTAGTGCCATTAATTATATATTGAGCTTTTAGGTTTTTGTGTCCCAAGTGCATGATTTTGCATTTTTTGGCATTAAACTGCAGTTGCCACACTCTTGACCATTCCTCCAGTCTACCTAGATCATCCATCATTTTGTGTACCCCTCCTGGCGTGTCTACCCTGTTACATATCTTTTTGTCGTCTGCAAAAAGGCAGAATACCACAGGCAATGTCACCTATAAAGATATTAAATAGCACTGGTCCAAATTCAGAACTCTGGGGTACTCCACTGGTGATTCCATTTACTACTACCCTCTGTTGTGTATCCTGTAACCAAGATTGTATCCAAACAACTATCTTTAAGTCCAGTCCCAAAGTTTCTGGCCTATTTAACAGTCTGCGATTTGGCACAGTATCAAAAGCCTTACTAAATCTAGAAAAGCTATGTCTACAGCTCCCCCTTATCTAATATTTTACTGACCCAGTCATAAAATTCAATAGGATTTGTTTGACTGACATGATCTTCCCCCAGTGACTCCATGCTGCTTGGGATCCTGTAAGTTACTGGCTTTAAGTTACTGTACAATTTTTTCCTTTAACAGTGTTTCCATTAGTTTCCCTACTACTGTTAAACTCACTGGCCGGTAGTTTGACCCTTCTTCCCTACTTCTACTTTTATGCAGAGGGACAACATTTTCTATTTTCCAGTCCTCTGGAATCACCTCAGTTATTAGTGACTGATTGAATAATTCAGTTACCGGTTTTGCCAGCACCTCTCTAAGCTCTTTTAGTATCCTCGAATGTATCCCATCTGGTCCCATTGATTTGTCCACTTTCAGCTTTGAAAGTTCTTTTAATACCTGATCCTCAGTGAAAGTAGTAGTAATTGCCCCCATAGTATTATAGCCTCCCCATTTAAAAGTGGTTCCTTCTTTCTTTTGTGAATATTGAACAGAAATACTTGTTAAGATGTTCTGCCATAGCCCTTTCACTCTCAACAAGAATCCCACTCTCCGTTTTGAGCCTTACTATACCCTCCTTATTTTTCGCCTATGATTTATATACCTAAAAAAGCATTTGTCCCCTTTTCATAGACACCAGAATATTAACGTTATATGCAGTGACATACAGTAATCTAGTATTTATATATTTGCTATGTTGGTTATGTGATAAAATATGCGAGAATATCTTAAATCTTCACAGGAAATATGGCCATTTGGAAAGAGACTGGCTAAATATAATTATTACCATCTCAAAGCCATTAATAATGAATGGAACCTGGATGAACAGATGAACAGATTTTGCACACTTCATTCAAATAACAGTGTTTCCTAAATAATTTTAAATGTGTACTAAGGAAAATGTCTATTATTCATCTATTGATAGTTTTATAATTGTGAACATTGTTCCTTAATCATTATCTCACTAATACTTACAGAAGTATGTATATGTATTCAATTTTAATTATGATGCATACATATACTTTGGCAATACATTTTTAAGATGCATTTGCATCCAATAAGATGCATTGTGTGAGGTGGGCATAGCAAATATTTGCTAAGGCATATATATAATCAATAAATAAAGGTAGGCAAAGGTCACAATGGCTTCTAAAAGGTGAAGTTCCATCTGGGTTTTATTATTGGGGCATATTTTCACATGCACATTTGAACATGCTTCTTGCAGCCCATAAGAAATCATCCTATCAGCCTAGAACTTTTATTGTAAGTCCAGATGTATTCAAAGACAAAATGTACCCAGCGCTGTAGTGAAGCATAGGTAACAACGTATTCAGTTTATTAAGCAAATGATGTTCATGAATAGCGGTGTTAGCCAAAGCGGTACCTGGGTATCCCGTGTTGCAGATCCACTAGGGCAACTAGGCTGGTGTCCAGAATGGGTGAGTTCAGTGGTCCTCTTACTCACTCTTGGTAATCAGTGCTGGATGTGTCTCCTCCTATGCTCGTAACGTTGTTTCCTGGACTCCGCTGCCGCAGTCCTTGGGCTGTATCTGGGATTGCTGTTTGGCGTGTGCCTTCTCTCTCCGGTCGCTCTGTGTACAGTCATTACTATGGGAATTGGTCACATTTAGAGCAAAGCGGGGAGTCAACCTGTGTGGCTCCTAGTATAAGGTTAGAACCAGAGAGTTCTGAATACCATTGTATTTCATCCCTCTATGTGGGGTCTTCTTTAAGGTGGCCTTTACTGGAGTATGCACAAGGTTTTTTGATCTGGAAAGGCACTGAGTTGCAGGCTATTTCTAGAGTTCTGGGAGTGTCTACTCACACAATAAGATTCAGTAATTGGCTTATGGCCACAGTCCAATGAAGAAAATGACAAGGGGAAAAAAATACCCCTTTGCTGGTGCTTTAAATGTTGTGGTAACACTAGCACAAGAGAAATTAATGATAAATGATACGTATTTTACATATTAAGACTAACATACTAGACATAAATGAAACAAAATATAAAAATAGTAATAGGTAGTGGCAAATTGAAAAATTCACAGTATAAAGCCATAAAATGCTACCATATTAGGAGCAAAGTGCTCAGAGTGTTACATGCCGCCACTTTAAGCCTGGCAACATGTAAGTTTTTACCTTTGTTTGCCGTCCTGTCCCAGTGCCTCTGTGGAAATTCTGCAGGCCATTGCACCATGCACAGCCTGCACATGTCTTACACCTGCAGCTGTTGCTTAGTGGGTGCTACCCTTCTCCTTCTGGACTCCCTCCCTCCCCCCGCAGGACTCCAGCCAATCATTTCACCTGGTTTGGACTGCTCACCAGTTAGTAGTTAGTATTACTCACTGCTGGTTATAGTCCTCTAGTCTGTGTCCAGCTCTTTCCTTATGCTCTGTCTCTGTGCATTTTTGTGATATGTGAGTGTTCTATTCTTTAACCCTTGCCTTGCTCCAAGTGTCTGCTTGCCTTGTTACCCTGTGTTCTCTCCTACTTCTTCCTGGCCCATTCCTCTGGTTGTGACTGTGGTATTGATCTGTGCTTGTGTGTGTGCTAGCCTCAGTTTGTTCTGTCTGTCTTTTGTCGTTTGTCAGAACTAGTCCCTTCTAGTTCTCTTTCTCCCATTTTTTGTTTTTTTCTGTCCTGCTCTCCCTTGTTTGCTCCTTTCCATCTAAGTTAACGCTTCCCCTCTGGATATCGCCTTCGGGGGCTGCGACCTGCTAGGTATGCTGCAGCCCAGCCTATCCCCAACGTCAGGGGCTCTAGTGAAAACCAGGCCCTAGTTAGACTCAGCCCTCCATAATACAGATTGACAGGAGAGTGACTAATTAAGGGTTAGGTTTGAGTGCACAGGTCTTAGACCTGTGTGTAATAAGAGGGGATCATGTAAACAGAAACTGACCCAGTTCTGGATCCAGTTTAAAGAGTTTTGGGGAAAAATATCCATTTTGTTTCCTCTTTTGCAATTAGTGCTTCTAAATGTTTCCCTCTCAATGGGTGCTTTACTCTCTTTATTGCCTGAAACTTAAGTCCTGTGGGATCACTGTTATGTTTCTGCATAATGTGCAAGGGCAAACTATGGTTTGTGGCTCCCTTCTTTATATTCTGTATATGTTCTCCTATTCTTGTTTTTAAAGTTCTAATTGTGCAGCCTACATATTGTAGGCCGAATAGGCATTCTAATAAATAAATGACCCATTTTGTCTCACACGAGATTTTCTCTTTTATTTTAAATTGCTTATTAGTGCAGTTAGATATGAAGTCTGTGACAGTTTTAGTAGTCCGTTTGCTGGTTGCTTTGCACTTCACATTTAGTGCAGTGATAGAAGCCCCGTCTACTTTCCTCCAACCATGTTGTTTGTTTATTGGTGATGGCTGCCAAAGCGCTAAGTGGAAGATTCGGGGCTTTTCTATAAACCACTTTAGGTTTTGGAGGTAAACTGTCTTTTAATTTGGGATTTCTGAGAAGAATATGCCAGTGTTTCTTCAATATTTTTTCAAACACTAAATGGTCGCTATTAAAGTTGGTGATGAATCTGATTTCCTCCTTTTTAAGTGGTCTATTTTCTTCAGATATTTTGCTGCCTCAGCCTCATTTCTTAATCCATTCCCCTCTTTTGAGTGTTTTTCAGGAGTGTGTTTCTGTTCACCTCTAGGTTCTTTTGTAATTTTTTTTATTATTTAGGGTTTCATTGTAGTTTCTTTTCAGAAATCTCTTTTCAGCTAATCTGCTTGGATGGAGTAGTCCTCTATTTTGAAGCAGTTTCTCCTCACTTTTCTAAATTTGCCTCCCAGGATGTTCTTCAGCCATTTTTGAAGATGTGCAAAGATTTAGTCCACATGGAGCTATCTCCTTCACAAGTAGATCGGTAATTTGGAGAAGACTCCCAGCCACTGCTAAGATCAGTCTTTATATAGGTCAATACTTATTGAATTCTCAGATGCTGTAGTGTATAAAATAAAAAGAGGAAATAACATTTAAGACCAATATAATAGTTTAATAACACTTAAAAGTTACAAAGACAATTACATATAGTAAATCTTTATTTGGTTAAAATAGATCATAATGCTGTAACAGTATGAGCATACCCGGTGCAAAGGAAAAAGTGAAAGATGGATTACAGCGCTGTATAAACAACCTCCTCTTTGGTGTAACCCAGCAAACTCACACTTTGAGGCAGCCCTTCCCTCTATCTAGGGCTTTGTTAAAAAAAATCCTTCTATTCAAGGTTGTATTTTATAGTGGGGTCTTCTCTGAGAACAATGTATGTGGTTTCATCCAAGATCAATCTCTTTGCTTCTTTCAGATAATCTTCCCTATCTAGAACTACTGTACCTCCTCCATTGTCAGCCGGTTTGATAACTAATTCATGTGCCTTTCTTAACTCTTTGAGTGTCTTCCTTTCCTTTTGTGTTTCCTTTTGTCCTGTGGGTTTTTTTTTATTTTTTTTTCATTCTTTCTGTAGGGCTTATATGAACGTTGACACGAAGAGAACCCATCGTTAATATAGATTCTATTCAATCTACTATATGCGATTCCCCTTTTTTTTTTTTCTTTCTTGGGAAAGTCTTTTTTTCATTCTTTCTGTGTTCTTTTCCACAGTTTTTTTGGAATGTTTCTAAAAACTGACCTTTTAAATGCTATGAAAAGAACAAAGGCTTGGGCCTTGATTGAGTATGAAGGTAGGCGTCCTTTTGCTTTTTTTTATTCTCTTTTTGTACCTCCTTCTCTGCATCCCTCGAAGCAGGGTTGTTACCCTCATCTTAGTCTTTGTTCTTTAAAATATATTTCTTCAGAGTTAAGCACCTAATAAATCTCTGTAGATCTAGAAGTGTCTCAAGAATGTAAATCTAGTTGTTGGGGACAAATTTCAACCCTTTAGCCAGAACTCTCTGTTCTTTCAAGGGGATCTTGCTAAGGTTAAAATAGCTTTTGAATTTTTCGTCTTAATTTTGGTCTTGTTCCCATCCTTCTTTCTTCCTTCTTGCTTTGCCACTTTCTTGATCTTGTTTTTCTCTTTTGTCCTAATTCCATTCTTTCTTCTAAATCCTCCTCCAGTTCTATATCTGAGTGGGGAGTCCCCAGTTTTGGTGGCGTGAAGTTTCGTATCAATTCTAAAATAAAATTATTCATACATCTTTCTGGGTCCTGACTCCCTGAGAATTCTTTATTTTTAAATACCAGTGTTTTATGCCTCCTTTCTTGGGAAAGTCTTTGTAATTGTGTAGATCTCATACTGGTATTCATTCTTTTGGCATCTGCAAGTCATTTTTGATAGCTAAGTAGAGCTACATCAATAATGTTATCACTTAGCAGAGATGTTCTCCCGGAATTTAACTTAGATAAGGTGTCCCCTCTCATTTCCTCATTTTTGATCCTTTTGGTTCCTTTCTTTTTATTTGTGTAACCTTGGGTGTTCGTTTGAGTTCTTCAGCTTTAGATCCTCTCTTCCTTTTTTATTTGGTGAGGATTGGGTGGTTCTGACTTTATGTATGTGGACTGGTGATTGGGGCCTTTCACTCCTTTTTGATGCTGTTGTTAGTTCTTTTTTTCTCTTTCTTTTTGAATATGTTCTTGTCTTTGCTCACACTGCTGTTTTTGATAGAAAAATTATTATTAACTCTACCTGGATCTCTTTGTGGTGATAAGGTTCCATTTATCAATTCCTTGTTTCTTTCTGTGTCCCAACCTCTTTCCTGTTTTTTCCTATCTCTCTTTAGTTTGTCAAATTTTGACTCAAGGATATCCTCCTCAAGTTTAAACTTTTAACTTTTACAGATTCTTTCTAGGGTACTAAATTCTTCCAGATGTCTTTTGTCACAAAATTTTGTTTCAAATATCTTGATTTGATCCTCTGTGTCCTTAAGTAATATTTATATTTCTTTAATAATATTCATTTGAATATCATTTGCTAAAACCCGCTGTTCATGAACGTCATTTGCTTAATAGACAGAATATATTTTTACCCATACTTCACTACAGTGCTTGGGTACATTTTATTTTTGAAGTATTTATGGGCTTGAAAGACTCTGTCTTGGAGGTTTATGGGTAGCCCCTGTAGTGTATTTGCCCCTGGCTGGATCTCTACAGACGCGCAGAGCCAGCGGGTAAGTTCCCAGCCTTTTATCATTATACTTTTTATTTTTCCCTTGGCTATACATCTATACTCCTTTTTGATGTCAAAAGCAAAAGTAGTACAGTGACCTACATCCAACTGACTCTAGTTTCTTTGCAATTATCTTTTTCATCTATATAAGTATAGATAAATATTCTCCTTAGGATAAATGTTTTTCTTATATTTACATCTAAGCATATATGTCTGGTTTTAGATATTAAATTTATTATTTTATTTATTTTATGGTGCTTATCTTTGTATTGTATTCATTGCATATGGTATAAGTGTCTTGGATATCAGCGCAGCACTTTATTTCTTTTTGTTTAGCCCCTGTAGTACCTTCAGCAGCTTCCCTCACCCATTAATTTTCTCTCCCAATCTACACGCCCTGGCATCCAATTTTTTTGATTTCCTAGGTAGTGCGACCTGAGAAACGTTGTTTTACCAAAGTCAAGATATATGTCTCTCTTGAATTTTTCAGAATTGTAAAATGTAATCCGTAATGTCTGAGAGTCAGAATAATTGTATTTCCTAGGTAAATTTTTTGAAAATAAATAATTAACCCCATCCCGTCATATATTTATATTTATGACCATTATTTAACAATTCTTTTTTGTCTGATGATTCTCATCACACTGCAGATCAATATTGTCAAAATCTTACCTCTTTTGTAACCCTGTTAATATAAACAAAGATGGTCATTGAAAGAGAGCATAACACAATGACATTTAACCAACATGGATTGAAGTTTTATTTAGAACATATGGCCACAAAAAGATAAGCCAGCATATAGTGTTTTGGGGAATAGAACCATAAAGTAAAAGGTATTGGTTAGAGTGCCTCTGTTCCTGCAGCTGTACAGATATACCAAGGAGTAACTAAATATACTCCTATTGTCTTTGAATCTTGTAAATCCTTTGTAAAATCTGATTGTAAGATTGTTGTTTGTTTTTCAGATTAGATGGAATCCAGAATAATCTTATTCTCAAATAAAAGGCTAAAAGTGCTTATCTAACTGTTGAATGTACAGTAAAGTCAACACTAGACATTGGGGCAGATCCAGACCTAAGTGCTTGATACGTTTATTGTGTTCAATACGCTAGCATATTTTCTATGCACTCCCCTAGGCACTCCCTTCACTCGTACGTACTTTGGTCGTTTTATGTTTCCCAAATCCTACCTTAACTTTTCAAAGTGTAAGTACAGACGTACATACTAGATTCACGTACGTAATGACCTAACCCGACCCATACTGAACAATTTAAAAGCCTCCCTCCGCCTACAATGCGTATTTCCGGGTGTTGTATGCATTAACCCACCCCTTCGTTCGTAGTTACATAGAAACATAAAAACATAGAAAGTGACGGCAGATAAGAGCCACATGGCCCATCTAGTCTGCCCATTTGTTTATTGAAAACTAAACTGACCCTAGACCCTATTTACCCTCAATTTGGTTTACAATTTTGGATACCCTCTTATTTATCCCAAGCATGTTTAAATTGTTCTACTGTATTGGCCTCAACCACCTCAGATGGGAGAATATTCCACTTATCTATCACCCTTTCAGTGAAGTAATTTTTCCGCACATTTCCTTTGAATCTACCACCCTCCAGTTTATATTCATGCCCTCGTGTTCTATTAC
>WWET01000357.1:688090-698264 GCA_011038615.1 Limnodynastes dumerilii
GCGTCCTGGTAGGGAGTGTCTGTTAGACGTTGCCCTGGCAACGGCCGCAGCTAGGCCGATCCCGGCAGCAGTGTGAGCTGTCGGCGGAGAAAGCAGGGCTGGCGGTGACATGTGCGGTGGGTGCTTCACTTTGGTGGGCTGGGTAAGTGCCATTCAATTGGCAGTGATGTATATATATGTTGGTGGTGTGCTGTGTGTGTTTTGATGTCCCTGATGATAGAGACCCGGTGTCTCTGAAACGCTGGAAATTGGAATAAAGTATTTTCTTTGAATTATTTACAAGTCTGGGGGTGCCACTCTTCATTTGACCACTGTTATTTAAGTAATTTGGTCCTGATTTTAAATAGCTGCAGTTTAGACAATTACAAATAAAACTGGAAATTCAAACTCTACCGTGTTTAGTCTTTCCTCAAATGGTTTGTTTGTGTGTTTATTCACATAATTATTTAATTTAAATGACAAAGGTTTCTGAATCTCATACAGTATGTTGTCATATTATGCAAATTGGGATTTTAAAATGAATCTAATGAAAAGTATATATTTTATTCACAACATATTGTAGACAGCATTTAAATAGAACATTTATGACTTTTTATGCTGAAAGAAGTTAAATGATGTCACCTCTATATTAATCAAATTCTTTATCAGAGTATTTTAAAACTTTAGTATTAGAATTGTAAATGTTGTAAAAGATGTGAGACAACGTTTTCCTGTATTTATGTGTCTTTTTTATAGCTTTGGAAAAGTAAAATCATTTTTAAATATTTAAGTTCCTCTTTTCAATTGTATGCATGTTTTTAGCACTAGCTTGTAAAAGAATACTCCTGTACTTCTGCCCTTCTCCCTAAACAGCAAAGACTGAGTAAATGAGGAATAATATGCCCATATAAAGAAAGAAAATACAATTATAGGAAAAGGGATACAGAGAAAAAAGGGTCAAAGCGATAACAAATTGGTCATTATATGCTAAAGGATTCAAAAGCTGGAGTAAAAGAAAAAGAAAATGGGCTGGAATTGAGGCAGTGTCTGTTAAGCTACAGTGTAGATGTAAGTATAAAATGCTCCACAAGTCTTGTAATTGAGAATATCCATCAAGAGCCTGACAGCTATTGTAGCATTTCCAGGAGCGATAAAACCTGAATTTATTTCACTTCGGCAAAAGGGACCGGTATCACCTTCTGGCTGTTTTAATGAAATGCCATAAAACTTCAGGGAGAGAAAATGTGCTGTAAAGTAATAAAAAGGTATTCTTAGGTAGATTGTTTGTGGAAACGTTATAGTAAAGAGATGCTCTGGCGAAATGAAAATTAAACAGCGTGGTCTACTAACTGCTAAACTCTAGAGATGAGTATGCAGAAGGATGGAACAAGCACACAGTAACTAGATGTTAATTAGCTTTAATATATCATAGGAAATATGCACCTTTGTTCCTTTTACAGCTTTGACATAGTGTGTGTGGTAATGATTGTTATTTTAAATTCTTTTTAGGGAAAATGTTCATTGCTATTCCTTAAACTCCTGAGTTGTTAGGAGAGTGTCAGATGATTCACTTATTAAAAAAACTGAGTCTTATTCAGCTAGCTGAGTCAGCAGTTTAAATGACCGTGGAGCGGATTTACCGACATTCTTGTTCATATTGTACTCAAGATATGCCCCTAACACACTAGTCTCAAAGATGCTTTTTGCTACAATATTCAGTAACTAAAGCTGGCCATACACTGGAGCGATTATGGAAAATCGCATGAATTCGGCAATAATCTTGCCGATTTTTCCTCTACAGTCCCAAATAATATTGGCACCATACATCACATTTGTTGCATACAATAATTGTTTGAAGGTTTAAAAAAATGCAGATTTTTGGTCTTCTTTTGTTGGTTGCAAAATATCGCTTTTGCCCATACACTGTATGATAATTTTATTTTGTCGTCGGATTTTCTTTACAAATTTACATAAAGGGCAGTCGTTACTATGTGGCTTTGACTGACGTAGACGATCGGAAGTATAAATATAACTGTCCCAATATAATATGAATGTATATGTATAAATGTATAAATATGTATAAATGTATAAAATGTATAAATGTATATATGTCCCAATACAAATGTCCCAGTTGATATTATAGTTCACAGCAACAAATCCATGTCCCACAGTTCTTGATGCCCAAGGATGCACCTGCATAAATAAGCAGGTGTTTCAACACAGGCGCTGCATGAAATGTCCCAGTTGATATTATAGTTCACAGCAACAAATCCATGTCCCACAGTTCTTGATGCCCAAGGATGCACCTGCATATATAAACAGGTGTTTTAAACATAGGCGCTGCATGAAATGTCACAGTTTTTTTGCCTAAGCACGCCTCTACTTCACCATAAATTTATCACCGAAGATCTAACAATTATCGGCCAAATAATCACTCTAGTGTATGGCCAGCTTAGGAGTAAAAATTGTCAATTGGCATAAAATGGATTTACTATGCATGTATTTCACCCAATTTTAAGATCATACAATAATCAGGAGTTGAAAACAATATTGCCTGATTGCTGCAAGGTAAAAAAAATAGTTTGATCACATATTTTAAACTGTTTAATTTATTTCATCCATCAAGGAGGGAAGATAGAGATTGTAGTAGGGAGACTGGTCTTGAGGACATGCTTTATGCAAATCAAGTACTGAATCCCCATCCCTATCTAACAATACTACAATCCATGTTACTAAGGATTGTAACACAAATTACGTCAACACGCTATGCCCATCCTTAATAAAGCTATTTCTTGGCAGGGGACGAGCCTTGAGGCAGTGATTTTCATAAATCACTGCCTCAAGCCCATTGTGGGAGATTTGCTTACTCTCTTAGGTTTTCAAGAGAGATGCCTGAATATTAGGAAACTCATGGACACACTGGTATATTATACCTTCTTCCACATATTGCTTATTTCTTTTCCTGGACTAGAACTGCTTTTGTGGGCATGCATATTCACATTTTATATGAAACAGGGTTTACGTTAGATAAAATCACAGATCTGCTGGTAAATCGAGTGTAGTGCATTTACATATTGTGTATTAAAAAATGCATCTTGAAAAAAACATGCATTGGGTACCCAGCTATACTCAATAAAATAAAGTAATTTAGAGTCTAACAACATTAAATATCATTAGAGTTATTTTTAAAGAGAACTGAAGATATATTTTCATCAAAGAGCTAGACAATATGATATGCTCACTCTCATAATACTAATAAGTAATTAAGAAACTTGGTATCAATTTTCTGCCTCACACATAACAGGACTCCAAACAAACACTGTTATTTAATTTTTTTAATTTTCCATTCTGTGTATGTGCACACATTCGTGCTAGCCATGTGTCATTTGCTATTACAGTATACAGTATACAGTTTAGTTAGGCTGCGCACTGATACAGACTTCTGAACCGCCACCACTAACATAAGGTTTACTATCAGAAGTCTGTTGTCGCAAGGAGGGTGGTTGGCAGAGCAATCATGTGGATAACCTGTGTTATGATCCCAATACTTTCCATAATTACAGATCTGATTGCAAAGAAATAGGATGAATGTGTCATATTCTATATTATTAATACATTTGAACTGTCATTCAAGCCCTCGTACAAAGCATAACTAATCTTTCCATTATAAAGGACAGTGTGCTACCTCTAACATACTTTTGGATTGCTGGGAAACAGAATGGAACTGCATTGTGCTTGGCTGTTATTTTATTCACAATCTGCTGTACTTGGGTGTTACGATGGGTATGACAACAGAACAGCTGTAGCTCAGGAAATGGTAAGGATTATTAAAGGATGACAGAGATGATACTGGACAATGAGATAAGGCAGAAATTTCAGAAGCACAGAGCATCCAAGGTGGGTGTTAATGCCAACAGAGTCCGAAAAATGTGTAAGAAGTCCAAACTAAGTCCACATGAAAACAGCAAACAAACATGCAGCACAGGAAGCAGGTATCAGGAAACAATGACAAACACCTTGCTCTGGAATGATGGAAGAGATAAAACCAGAGCACAGCAGTAGGAAAACGAGCACATTAGTTGATTAGTCCCAGAGAGGGTCATTAACAGCAGCCTCTAGGGGTAAAGGCAAAACCAGATATAGCAGTCCAGGGTGTAACAATAATCCAGACATCTCCTGGAACATCCTAGGACACCCCTAGAATCTACTTCTTCCTTTTGGACATTTTCTTCTTATTAGACGAGAAACTAGAAGGTGACATCAGTGGAGGGTTTTGGGCTAAGAGTTCTCTCATCAAGATGGTACCAACATAGATGTTATTTGAAGTAGAGACTGGAATTGCGGATGGCTGTTTGAAGAGGGGCCCAGGAAACTGTGTGTTGGCTGCTGGTGCATACCTCCTGGTCACTGTTTAGTGCTGGTGACTGAAAGTACCTCTGTCCTCTACCAGGATGGTATCTGATTACAGAGGGCTCAGGAGATTCAACCAGGACACCATCATGTTACGGCTGCCATCCTGAATGCGGAGTCTAGAAGGTACCCCTAGGGTTTTGCAGGTTGAGGTGGGGAGACGTTAAAGAAGCATATTCACTGGCAGCACCCAAACAGTTTTGGTGGGTTATTTTGTTATGATGGGTATGGCAACAGAACAGCTGTAGCCCAGGAACTGGTGAGGCTTATTGAAGGAAGACACAGATGATAAAGGATATGAAACACTGGACAATGATATAAGGCAGTAATGAGCAGAAAACACCAAGATGTTGGGTATGCAGATAACCATGGAAGCAGGCAAATGTCAGAAGCACGGAGTGTCCAAGGTGGGTATTAATGCCAACAGAGTCTGGAAAAATCCACAATAGAAATTTGCATGAAATGCAAACAAAGTCCACATGGAAACAGCAAGCAAACGTGCAGCACAGGAAGCAGGTAAAAGGAAACAATGACCCACACCTTGCTCTGGAATGGTGGAATAGATAAAACCAGAGCACAGGTGTAGGATAACATGCACATTACATAATTAGTCCCAGAGAAAGTGTTTAACAGCAGTCTCTAGGGGTAGGTAGTAGAAATGTCCACAATATGAAACAACCCAGAACTTCCCCTAGAGGCAAAACCAGATTTAGCAGCCCTGGGTGTAACATTGGGTACCAATTTAGAGCTGCAGTTGCGCTGATTACAAAACTCAGATTGGATTTGATCCAGACTTCCTAAACGGGGGTGTTTTCAGCTTTTAAAGATTGTAGTTTAGATCCCGTTTATTATTATTATTATTATTATTATTATTATTATTGTTGTTATTATTATTATCATCCTCCTTGAACTATTGGACCATTCAAAGGAATACTACTAAGGCAAAGCACAGCAGGAAGTTCCTATAAATTCACATTTTAAGTATGGTAATTGTTTGCTAAATCAGTATTGTTAATAAACGTAATATTGCAAACTTTAACTGGGTGTCCCTTAAAATCATTACGTGAAAGCGAAATTAAAAAACAATATTGGAATTCTGCACACAAAACATTATTAGATTCACTTATCGTTGACCATGTAATCAATGTCATAACGTAGAATTACCATCTAGATTTGCTGGACTCACTTTTGTTATGTTGTGGGATCTGAAATAAATTAAAATAATGTGTAATATTTATAACATTTACAGAGTTCATCAATAAGAAAGAGTTAACAGAATATAAAAGAAATCAGTGAGTGCAGCTTTATATAACACATAGCATTTAAACTTAGCAGCTTCAGAAGATTAGGGCGCTGACGACTGAATTGAAATAACAAATTTTGCTGTAAACTTTACAGAGAATGAACATTTCCTCAGATGGATAGTACAATATAGTTTTATGTTATGTGGCATCTTTCATGCAGAGTATCAGAAAACACATTTCACTTGAAGTAAAGCACAAAGCCAACCAGAAATATTAGGGCACCTGACCATAAATATCCAGAGCATTCAAGCAGCTGCAAACTCCCTACATGGAGTCCTGAGGCTAAATATTCCCACCTAGAGCAAGTTCACTGCTAAGTGTTTATTCTGGCAGGATTGTTTGTAAACACTGCCATGCAGACATTTTCGATGGACATGCAAGAAAAATATTAAAAATATATATTCCAATATATATATATATATATATATATATATATATAATTTATTTATTTTTTTCCCCATCAATGGACTGTTTTTGCATTTTACTACTAAAATAGCTTTGAGCTTCCCATAGCAACTTCACATTTGGACTAATCCATCATGTCTCTGGGGAGAGTGACATAGTATTTATGAGCGTGTACAGCCTGGGAATAAAACCCAAAATATGTGTCCTGCCAACAAAGCCAAGACCATTTCCTTTCAGTGTTTTTTTCTTTCACTGTCCCTGTAGACTAAATGTACATAGCGTATTTATAGAATGTTCTTTAAAAGGAGTGCACCACCTGGGCCACCAATGGCCACATTGCCGGCTGCTGTTCTGCTTTAGTGACCTGTGAGACAATGACTGGAGGCTGTTTAGCTGCAGAGGCCAGATCTTGACCAGCAGCTGATCATTGGAAGATATTTTCTGAAGGGTGGTGGTATCTACTGCTTAACCTTAAAGAGGACCTGCAGCAACAGAACTGTTAGTCAGAGCATTTAGTGCAGGTTAATTGCCAGCAATTTGCTGACCTATACCTGCAGCATCCATTATGGTAGGGGCATGGCCGTCCATCTTGTAAACTGGAAGAGGGTGGGGGCATAGGCGCTAATTACTGTAGCCATAGGAGTCTCCCACTGCAGGGACCACTAAGATAAGGGCGTCCAAAATTGAGAGCAGGGGCTTGATCCAAACTTAAGGTCGTTTTAGTTAGGCATTACTAAGGATAATGGCCTCCCCATGGCGCTCGCACTGCAAGCACGTAGCTTAGCTGACTTACATGTTCAGAGTCCTACTTTAACTTTTCCTTGCATATCTCTGGTTGTACGTAATGCCTTGTCATAAGTAAGTGTCTAACCCAGCCCATACTGTACAATTTAAATGCCTTCCTCTGCCCACAATGCATATATTCAGCATGTGTAGGGATGTCACGCCCTATTGTACGTAGTTACATACAAGTTATGGACGATCAGAGGTGCCATGTGTAACATCTGCCACCCACATGCACAGTGTGTTCCCACGCATGCCGTGTTCATAAATTGACTGTCGTTAAGTCTGGATCAGGTCCTGGGTCTGTATGAAAGGAGTGAGAGGAAAGTGGAGAGCACCTGGGCCTGTCCATAATGTGCATAATCACAAAAGAAAAGTGTGCTCATGTGGAGCAGTACTCATCTGCTCCAGGGCGCAGGTGTTCAGCGCCAGGCGCCCAGCGGCTGTCTCCCCGGCGGACCATGGTGAATCTGCAAGGATTCACAGGAGGAGGCTTCCTCCTACCCTGGAAGGTGGGATATGGCCTTAGTGAGTGACAGTCCCCTATCAAAAAACTAATTAATTTATTGACAACAAACATAAACAGTATATAACAGTAAATAAACAGCACGGTAAAACAAACAATATTGAACAGCAAGTGAGTGTACCTAGCATGCAATACCGCTCCGACGGTAGATCCTGCAAGATGGTATTCCCTGGAACTGGGACCGACCGAACGAGCGGGCACGCTGACTGCTGAACACTGCCTGGCAACACTAGTATCCTAGCATTGCTAGGGACAGGGATTATTCAAATTGCAACATCAAGCCCCGCCCCATCCTCTAGTAAACTTAAAAGGGGTGGGGCTTAATGATATAATTTGCATAAATTAAGCCATTAATCAAGCCATTAATTCATTAAACTATTAGTCATTAGGCACCGCCCCTACATGCATAAATGGCTTCCCTCCAAGTTTTTAAAAGTCGGCAACCCTGCTTCAGCTGGTACGCTACCAAAAGGCTACTTTCACAAAACACAATACTTATTGGTCCAGACGCTACCTTTTTCTTGGGGTTTCCAGCTGCGCTGGCTCTGGTTTTCCATCACGACCTACTCAGGTTCTGAACCCTAGTGTTTCCTGAATTCTGCCTGACTCTGAGTTCCACAGTATCCACACTGCTCTGTTCATGGGTGCAGACATATTGGAAGCAGTCAAATGACTACTCTAGTCCAACCAAAGGCCAGATTTACTAAGCTTTGGGTTTGAAGATGTTACCCATAGCAACCAATCAGATTCTAGCTCACACTTTCCTATCACCTACTAAAATGTCAGATAGAATCTGATTGGTTGCTATGGGCAACATCTCCACTTTTCCAATCCCACTGCTTACTAAATCTGGCCCCATATGTTTCCTGATTATCACATGCTTTTTAATGTGTGCAGTTTTCATCTCTGTGCTCCTTCACTACAAGCCTCAGCAATCATTGCGCTGTGTGTGCAGTTCTCATCTCTACGCACCTGCACTACAAGCCGCAGCAAGCATTGCGCTGTGTGTGCAGTTCTCATCTCTGTGCTCCTGCACTACAAGTCTCAGCAAGCATTGCACTGTGTATGCAGTTCTCATCTCTGTGCTCCTGTGCTACAAAGCTCAGCAAGCCTTGCTCAATGTGTGCAGATCTCATACCAGCGCTTCAGCACTACTGGCTCCAACAAGCATTGAACAGTGTGTGCAGTTCACCACAGCACTCCTGTACTACAAATACTTTAAGAAGTGAGGGGTTCTTGTGCAGGATTTGTACATGCCCCCCCACTTTACCTGAGACAGGACTGTCTCGATTTGCAGACCTCAAAAGGCTCTAAGCTCCGCCCCTTTTTGGACCACAAATAGGGACAGTCCCACTGCAGGGGAAGGGGAGCTCATTCGGCATCTATTTCTTACCTCCGGAAGATCTTAGGGGGAAGAAATAGAAGCCGGATGGCCCCTCTTCCCCTGCCAACCCTGGGTGCAGAATGAATGCCACAGGGCATCCTGTTCTGAAGGGCCCGTGTGCACTGTACACCCTGCACCCATTAGAGATTTGCCTATGGTCATTACTGCTTCTGAAGCCATTGCAGTCTCTACTGAGCCATTGCTCCAGCCCTTCTGCTACTGCCTCCAAGTGTTCCTCCCTGAGTCTCAACCAATGAGCAAGGCCTACATCTAAACCCCACGCTTACTATTCTCATCCACTAACCCAGGGGACCCTTAGTCAGATTTAAAACCCCCAGAGTCCATGACAGCTACCTTAGGTCTCAAGTGCAGATCAGTGGTCCGTACCACCTCTGATCTGCATGGAAGTCTTTAAGCCAGTGCACACTGTATAATTTATATATTGCCTCATGCTCACCTTACAGTGTTGAGGCAAGTGAAGGGGATGGGCAGCACTGTCGGACGGATCTCCTAGCGTAGGAACTTAATTCCATATGCCAGGAGATCCATAGCGTAACATCTGGTATGCGCATGCACAGAATTTACAGTCTAACCTATGAAGATCTGAAACTGGACCAAGATCTGGAAAAAGGTTATTTAACTGAATACATCATAAGAATATAAGCTAATTTGTAGTTATAAACATAAAATAAAATATCTTATTTTTGCTTAAGCCACACAATTTTGTTTTTATTTGGTGCTGACAGGTTTACTTTATAAAAAAATAAATAAATAAATAAGATCAATATAAATGTTATTTACTGTGGCAAATAAAACCTCATGCTGTTTATTTTTTTTCTGCTCATATTTGTAATATACCAGAGCCTCACACTTTGCATGTTATCCACTGCAAGGCATCATGTCCTAAGAGGTGAACAGCCCTAATCCACAGTGACAGTTGTATAGATGAGAGCATGTTCCTTATGATCAATGGTGTGGAGAGTTAACAAGTTTGCCTCAGGTTCTGCAACTGTGGCAAGTATGTGGCACGGCACTGTGCTTTATTCCACTAGGCTGCAGCTAAATTAAATGTTCATTGTGTTCACTACACATAAAATGCAAAACGTGTCTGCTCAATCAGAAGGATTCTATGTAGAATTTAGTATGTACTCGCTGTTCTATACAGCTGTATTAAGAAAAACATCCAGAAGCACAACTATTGTTACAAACAAAGGCCCAGATCCAGAACAACGATTGTGAGCGAATTTATGCGTGGCGGAGATGTAAAATCGCCTTTTGGTAAGTACTGCGCATGCGCACCATAGAAAATACGCTCAGTAACGTAGCGTAATTCTGAACGTATGGGCCATTCACGTATGTGTCACGTAAATACTTACGTGTGGG
>WWET01000357.1:718184-732798 GCA_011038615.1 Limnodynastes dumerilii
GCAGGAGCTGATGTTTCTTCAAATGCAGGTTCTGCAGACGGACCAACAACTGAGCAATGATAAATAAAAAAAGACAATATTAATGTCAGTTGTAATGGTTATTTTTTGTCAGGTCTAGGCAACATGCGTTTAAACAGGTGTTGTGAAACTAATACTCCCAGTATGCTTGGTCAATTGTCAGTAATGGTTGTGCATATTATGCATACTGGGAGTTGTAGTTCTACAACAACTGTTGCAACGCTGACTGCCTATGCCTGCTTAACACAGATTTTGTTGTTATAAGTTTTTTACCTTCCTCGTAGGGGACGTCCGTATCCTGGACATTGGTGCGCTGCAGTAATTCTTCTCATATGATGGGCCGCATGAGATACTCATAATTTTTAAATATGAACTTTTTGGCAGGGCCACCACCAGTTCTCCCAGCAGATTTCCCCTTTGGCTTTAATTTTTTTCTTGAAGAATTTTAATGTCAGAGAACCTTCTTCTACACATATTCTCCATTCTTACATATGTGCCCACAGCAATCACGGATGCTACTACTTGATTCCACAATACATGTTTGGTTGTATAGGGAGTTGTAGATGCATCCTCACCAAGTAGCTGCCCATAATATGCCAACACACTCTCCACTAGGGCAACATTTTTGTCATCCGTAAATCTGACATTCCGCCCTGATTTGATTTTTGCAGGAGCAGAGGTGGAAGGTTGAGAAGGCCCAGCACCATCTTCAGAAGGACATGTGACATTTTGATGTTAATTTTAAAAATGTTTTAATTCTGTAAAAACTGTTAAAATCACAATTATTAAATTAATACAAAAATAAAAAGAAACCTTATGTGTGTACATGCATTTAAAGAACAATACAAATGATGTACCATAACATTAAATAAAAATGTGTATAAGCACTTGTGTGCACTGAGGCCTGCATACAGACTATGTAAAGTTTGTAAAGTGTATACATTATTGTGCTGCAAAATGGACAGAACAATGGTAACATAGTGAAGCTGTAACTGACATTCTAACATATAACACGTGAGGTTGACAAACACAATGCTAACCTACATTTCAATAAGCAATCTACTGATGATGTGAGTGTATTCTGATTAATATCTAGCCAAACAAATGAAAGAACAGCCAATCACCCGCACATTAACATAATTGAGGCCTTGATTCTTTAAAAACAAACACTGCAGCTTAAAAAAGTACACATTATTCTATACATTTAAAATATAAATACAAATATACATCCACTAAAAACATGACAAAGAATACAACACATTAATGTACTTACTGATTATTTTTGTGATCAATTTGGAACACTTCACTTTGTCAAAATACAAGGAATGCAGCCAGTAGACACAGCACACACCAAACCACTAGAGCACCTCTAAAGACTGCAAATCAAAATGGTGGTTAAAAACTTTTTATACCCATTTCGAAATATAAAATATTGCATGATTTCAGCATTCTCACTCGATTTCCATGTATATCACGCGATTTCCATGTATATCACGCGATTTCCATGAATGTCACACAATTTCAAACAAAAAAATAAAACCCTATACTTTACCATTAGCACCCTGCAAATCACGGTGATTTAAAGTTCTATATCGCCGGGATATAGGACATATCAAACCGCAATACATCGCCTGAGATTCTACAAATCGCGGCCAAATCGTTTCTTAATGAATTCGTAAAATAAATAAAAAAATTGGGACTATATCGCCGCGATGTGCTGCGATGTGAAATTGCAGCTAAAAAGCTTTTTTAATGAATGAGGCCCTTAGAAAGTAAAAATAGATAACATACTGTAAATAAGAGATTCTGACTTATGGCCAATTCCAATATCAAATCTTTAAAGATACAATATGAATGGCATTTGCAATAGCAAAGCCTATCTCTGCTTACTGAACAACTGTGCATGATCATAACACAATTACAGCGATTCACTGCCAAGGCTGTCTGCATTTTTAGGATTGTTCTGGAGGTGGGAAGGTGTGGATAAATGTAAGTAATGTAGACTAAGCTGCTTTTGCGTTTGTGTTAAATAATAATAATAATAATAATAATAATCATCATCATCATAATAATAATTATAATAATAACAACCCATTATTAGTGTGAGCTTTCCCAAACCCAGGATGCATTCTTTTTTACGCGTCAGATTGGATAAAGCCTTGTGTCTAAACAATGCTGAAGTTTTGGGGGAAGTAGACAATATAAAATAAACAGATCTTCTCTATAAAGTCTCTCTCTCCTTAAAAAATTTCCAAACAGAAAATCTTACATCAGCTACAATACACATCACCTTCTCAGCTGGTATTTCACATTTCGAAAAGCTTTTTAATTACTGCATTCGATGTGAATTCCCTCCCACCCTTGGAAGCTTATATTGCTTTATACAGAATGGCACAGTACAGACAACAGCACCGCAAACTGAGAGTATGGATTTAGGAAGCATTTTCTGATTGACTTGTTGTATGTATAACAGAAACAGTTAACATGGAGGGATTGTATATAATGTGAGCACATCTCTGTGAGACTCAGCCATTATGTCAGCAACTGATGAAAGTCTTGGGTGTGCGTTGTGCTCTTTACAGAAATAGGAAGCCCTGTAGTTTATATCCATGAGGCTTGTAAAATTAAATTATATATCAGCACTATGCACCAGCCAATCTGACGCTGCGCTTCATACCATGCCGTGTATTCCCACTGGTCTATTATAAGCTTTCCAATAATGGAAGCTTTAAGGAGCAATCTGCCTTACTGAATCATAAAGAATACTTTACATTGATGTCTTTCTTTACCAATTTCTTACATATTTTATTTACACAGGCGCATTTTAATATTCGTTTGTTAATTAGAATAATGAGAAAGAGTTGTGGATTTAGTTTTTTGTCTCTTATTTAATTTTTTTAAATTGAAATATACATTGTCTTACTTCACTCCCCAAACTGCTATTTGTAAGACATTCATTTTGCCACCAGTTTTCTTCTAATAAAATGTGCCCTGCTCAACGCATATTTATTTCTGTATTATGCAAACAAGCTCATACTTAATTATACAAGGATTAAAAATGGCATTTGTTACTTTTAAAAAGCTGGTAGATAATTGCATTACATTAGTTTGTATTTCTTTTTCCTCATATGATTTTAGAATTCGGAACATTATTATAAAATACTCCATGTTCCAGATGTAACCCAATAAATTCTGGAAAGTAGTTCTTTATTACATATATGTATACAATTACACATATACAATAATGCATATTGCATATCCAATTCTCAAATACAAAGGAAAGAGTTAAAGATTAAAATGCACAACAGCTCCTATAAATTCATATTACTGCCTCTTAAAGATTGCTGATATGTGAATTGCAGAATACCTTGGCTGCATGTGATGCATTGCAGTACCCAACAAGCCAAAATAGGGGTTAATGTGTTGCTGGGCAGAGTAGGGCTGATCACGCCACATTACGCTGTAATTGAATGAAAAATAACTGTCCAGCTTTCCAATGAAGTAAGTGCTCTGATAAGGGAAGAGTGGAGCTGGGATGCCTAGGAAGATCATGCACAGACAATGAAGATGTATGGGATCATTTATCAAGAGTCAAGTAACATTAACATCTTCATTGCCAGAGAGGTCAATATAGTGTTGAAAAGTATATATACCAATTTAAATTAATTTGTAAACTGTAAAGTTACAAGCAGTGGATGAAGTTGAAATTTTGACATGCTAGTATGGCAATTTAATTTTAATGACTTGGTTGCCTATAAGACACTAAACCTTATTGATTACATTATTGATATCAAATCAATAATACGTTATTTACTTTCACAGACAGGTAGCACGGTGGTTCACTGATTAGCACTTTTGTCTAACAGTGTTGAGGTCAGGGCCCACACCAAACGCTCCGTCGGGAGATGCGGTGCATCCAGGCGCCATGCTGGATAGGTGCAGCAGCGCCTCCTCCTCACTGAATGATGCTGGAGTGACCTGAGCCCGCTGAGGAGGAGAGGCAGCAGCCGAAAGAAAAGAAGACTTCAAAGGTAAGTCATTGTACAGGACTTAAATTTAAAATACTGTGTACTAGAGAGACATAGGGCCTGATTCAGAGATGCGATTTTATCGCTACTTAGGTGCGTATATTTAGGATCTTAGAAAATTTGCATCAATGCGCATGCGTAGTAATAGTGCAACGCCGTCTACGTAGAGGTTAGGATCTTAAATTCGCTAAGCGCGGACCTGTGAATCGATCGCAAGCACTTAAGATCTTAAGCGCTGCGGAAGTTTAAGATCTGAAGGATTTGCATGGAAATGGGCGGGGGGAGGCAGGGAGATGAGGGAAAGTGGGCGCGGGCAGACACTTAGGATCTCAAATAACCGCAACTACTTCCCTTAAGATCTCAAATGACAGCGCAGAGTTAGGGTTGCTCAATGGTGGTCTAACTTTAAGATCCACCGCTGTTTGCAAGGGGAGTGACTATTTAAACAGTGGGCTGTAACCTGCTAAGATCTGAACTTAGTTGCGTATATTTGTGATCTTTTTGCAGTCGCATCTCTGAATCACCCCCATAATGTGGATACTGGGAGGTGGAGAGACATGATGGGGGTTCTGGACAGACATGATGGGGATACTGTGCAGTGGAGAGATATAATGGGGTTGTTGGACAGACATTATGGGCATACTGTGTGTTAGAGAGACATGATGGGGATACTGGGGGTTGGAGAGACATGATGGGGGTTCTGGATACACATGATGGGGATACTGTGTGCTAGAGAGCCATGAAGGGATACTGGGAGGTGCACAGACATGATGGGGATACCAGGTGCTGGAGAGACATGATGGGGGATACCAGGTGCTGGAGAGACATGATGGGGGATACTGGGTACTGGAGAGACATGATGGGGGTACTGGGAGTAGGAGAGACATGATGGGGGATACTGGGTGCTTGATACACATGATGGGGGATACTGGGTGCTAGAGAGACATGATGGGGGATACTGGGTGCTGGATAAAAATGATGGGGAATACTGGGTGCTGGATACACATTATGGGAGATACTGGGTGCTAGAGAGACAAGGCGGGGATACTGGGTGCTGGATATACATGATGGGGGATACTGGCTGCTGGAGAGACATGATAGGGATTCTGGGTGCTGGATACACATGATGCGGATACTGGGTGCTGGAGAGACATGATGGGGGATGCTGGGTTCTGGATACACATGATGGGGATACTGGGAGGTGGAGACACATGATGGAGATACTGGGTGCTGGAGAGACATGATGGGGATACTAGGTGCTGGATACACATGATGGGGGATACTGGGTGCTGAATACACATGATGGGGGATGCTGAATGCTAGATACACATGATGGGAATACTGGGTTCTGGAGAGACAGGATGGGGGTTTTATATCTATGTATAGCGGAGACTAGAACACTATTGTATAGTGGTGATTATGATTTGCGTTGTTTTATTGTAGTTACAATTGTTTTGTATGATGACGCTTATTATAATCTAGGATGGTCACTGGTGTCAAATTGTTAAACAGAAGGGCGCACAATTAAAGTTCTCAGGGGGTCACCGAACACCCTAGCACCGGCCCTGACTGAGGTCATAAATTGATTCCTGGACTAAAATATGATAAATCATAAATTGATTTCACCTGTAGAATGACGGCTTTCTCAAAGGTAAGTGTCACTTGTCTATTAACAGATTTTTTATATAGCGCCATCAGATTACATAGCACTTGCCAATTTTAACAATCTTTATAGCATGAAAAAGGTTTCCAACCTGTGCCACCGTACAACACAACAATGATTCGTAAACAGCAAATTTTATTTTGGCAAACAATAATAAATAATGTGTTACAAGGTTATCCAAATATTACAAAACAGAGAAGGGTTGTGGTGGGGAGTGGCCCTCAACCCACCACTAGACAAACTCACAACGCAGTGTGGATAAACACAACAATAAAATAACAATAGAAAGTTTGCCCAAAACAATAG
Source organism: Limnodynastes dumerilii (assembly GCA_011038615.1). Taxonomy (NCBI): domain Eukaryota; kingdom Metazoa; phylum Chordata; class Amphibia; order Anura; family Limnodynastidae; genus Limnodynastes; species Limnodynastes dumerilii. The sequence goes on from WWET01000357.1 coordinate 724,200, forward strand.
TGAGGAATGGTCCTCAGTCTACCCCTGCGATGTGTAGTATCAAGAAGTATAAGCGATGATCCTCTGGAGCATGTTAGAGAAGAATTGTTGCTCCTATAGTGATAATGTACAACTGGATGTTGATAACACAACTATGTGAGTCTTATGGTAATATAGCAGTCAGAATGGGGATCGTTGCCGTATCTTAGATATCTATACTGAGGAACTGCTTTCTCATAGAATTGTGACACGTCCAGCGATGAGACTCTCAGACAGTTCAGTTAAAGTTAGAAACAGTAATGATTACCTCGGCTTCTCTGTCCGTGCCGTGGTTGGTTTGAGCTTTAGTCCGTTGCCCAGGCACCCAGCTGTGTCCTTCTGTTAATGAGGAAATCATCGCAGCGGCATGCACTCTGCCACAGAAGATGGTGCAGGGAAGCGGCTCTTGTTTGCATCCTGTGTCGGTACTTTCCGAGTATCTTTTACAATGGAGATCTCCGATTCCAGGCTATACCTTCGCGTTTCACCGACAAAGGCTTCGTCAGGGTATGTATTAAGCCTGGGATACTCGTCTTGGGGTCCTTCCTGTTTAGATTTAAAACCGCGCGCTCAGCTGTAATAGGGCATCGTGGAACAGCTGGTGGTTGCCATAGTGCAATATAAAAAAGAAGCCTCCTGCTGTTTTGAACGGGAAGCTGTTTAAGTGGAATCCCTTGCTGTATCAATATTAGTTAATTGGGATGATCAAAATTTACATCTGTTGAGTCAGAATAATGTTCTGTAGACAAAAATATATATGATTGGGCAAAAACAACATTCAATAGATGATATTGCATATATTATATGATTTGGTTCATATATGGAGTAAGTCAAAAACATCCTTAGTGGCAGGCTAGCCAAGCCGACTACAGTTTATACAGTATAGAAAGTCTGGCGGTGGCAGACCTATTTACCCTATATTGAAACCGTGGTGCAGTGAAACTGGGTACCTGCAATGGTATTTCCTTAGGGTCTACATGTAAGAAATGATTTTAAAACGACAAAGCATGAACGAAAAAAACGCCCTCCATCAAAAAAAAAAAAAAGGAAAAAATTTGATGGTGGAGAACAAACGGTTCAAAACTCCACTTGGCTAGGACCCTTGTAAATGGACACTACCCTGCGTTCCTCCACTTAGGAAATATGTGGTGCCCATCTCATGCTTTTGTCTTTTCCCAGGGATTTCGTGAGTTGTTGAAGCTGTATTCGTTTTTACCTGTTATGTTTACTGTTATATTTGTTGTATCCATGTACTTCTTTCTCTCTCTCTCTATTAACCTGGGGCTAAATCTCCAGTTCTGCTCAAATAGGACAATTCATTTAAGCTACTATAATATTTTTGATGGATATCTGTCCTACTTTATTACCAATTCTCCTTATTGTTGATTTTGCGTCTCATGATGTGCTGGTTAGGTTACTCTGTATTTTTAGCGTTAGACTGCTATAACTGTAAACTTGTGTTGCAATTCCCCTCCCCTATCTCCTTCCAGTGTGTCCTTTTCCTCCCTTTCCTGGGTTAGGCTGGCCCGGTCCCCCCCCTCCTTAACCCCTTGACAGGCCGTCCCCTCCCTCATCTTAGCCACCTAGATACAGTGCCTGACTCGGCCCGGCCAGGCCTCGTAACCCCATAGAGCTCTTTGCTGGCTCCCCATACCTAGTGCCATTTGGGAACTTCCCTTTTGTCCTACTGCCAGCACTTAGGACAGTGATGTCGTTCATCATTCTGCCCGACTTCCACCTCCCAATATAGAAAGTCGGGTGGTGGCAGACCTATTTACCCTATATAGAAACCATGGTGGAGTGAAACTGGGTACCCGCAATGGTATTTCCTTAGGTTCTACATGTAAGAAATGATTTTAATACAATAAAGAATGAACGAAAAAAACGAAAGAAAAAAACGAAAGAAAAAAGAGAGAGAAAGGGAGACTAGGCGCATATAATGAAATAAATGAGGGCAATCCATAAAAAAAAGTTTTTTCCTGTAAAATACAGGTTATCCGATATCTCCACCAGGGGAAAGCGTTGGAGATAGGAATGGGACCGTGTAGATGGATAAAACTGGTTTGTGCCCAGAGAAAGAGGGGCCTCTGTATTGATGGAGAAGAAAAAAACGGTTCAATGGTTCCATTGTACAATGGGTCAATTAATTAATTAATTAATTAATTAATTAATTAATTAACTGACCCATTGTACAAAGGAACCATAGAACCGTTTTTTTTAATTTAACTTTCTTTTATTGGAGCAGGCATACAATAGAAATGCATTGGGACAATACAAACAAAGTCTGCCATAGCAATTTACAGAAACATTGCAATAGGAAAGTAACCAAGAGACATTGTATTAGAAGCAGTTACATAGGGGTTGGGAGGGGAGGGGGGGGGAAGGTCACCAGGCTATTAGATTTGAGGAGTAGAAATGTTAAGGGAAATATATGGGGCGGTAAGTTCCAGAGCGGCTACAACAGCAGATAAGACCCTAAATAGGCAACTAGATTATATTTTACTGAGGAAGGATGGGGGATTGTAGGGCGAACCAAGGGGTTCACACCTTATGGAAAGCATCCTCTGTACCTCGCAGATAGGCGGTCATTCTCTCTATGCCTGCGACAAACCATATGTAAGAATTCAGAGACCAAAGAGAGGGAGGGGCTGGTTGCTTCCAAGCTTTGGCAATAAGACATTTGGCCGCAGCCAAGACATGGGCAGCTAGTTTGCAAGAGGAAGAGTCTGTATCAGGTACAGGGTAACATAACAGTTAAATCCAAGGATTTTTTGGGGGAAAGCCGTGTAGAAGGGACATTAGGAGAGTATGAACCACGTCCCAGAACAGTGCCAATTTGAGGCACGTGAAGGAACGATCCCATGCCTCCACAACGGCACCAGCACCGAGGGAAGGTTGAAGGGAAAATCACAGCTAGGCGTTCAGGGGTGAAATACCACCGGTAGTATATCTTATACGTGTTCTCCTTAATCCTGGTACAGATAGAGGATTTAGCAATACCTTGGCGAATGTCTTCATCATCATCAGGGCAGGGACCTAAGTCTCTCTCCCAGTCTCTTTCATGTTTATCCTGAGGGCCAATAAGGGTCTCTAGCAGGATAGCATAGAGAGTGGATATCATCCCCTGACGAAGGGGAGCTGTTAGATAGAGATTCTCGAAAGCAGAAGGGGAGGTCAGATGGGCTGGTAAAGGTAAACTTAGTAGGTAGTGCCGAATTTGGATAAACTGAAATGGGTTAGGAGTAAGAGAAGTAAATTTCTGTGGAGGAAGGAGGTGGTAAACCACTCATCACCCATCTTACAGTCATAGACGCATTGGATCCCAAGGTGTCTCCACATATGAGAAAAGGAAGGACGGAAGGACGTGCAGCCCGTGGGATCCCCCATATGGAGGATAGAGAGGATAGTCCCAGATAAGAGGATTCTGTCTACCCATGCCAGTTTACTGGGAGGCATGTATGAAGCTACCACATGACTCAGGTGAGCGGCCTGATAGTAGAGTTTGAGGTCAGGGAATCTGCGACTCCCTGGGTAGTTGGTTTTTTGAGCAGAGCTAGTTGGGTACGGGGATGGCGTTGATTCCACACAAATCTGACCAGTGAGCGCTGGATAGAGACGAGCGTGGCGTTGGGGACTTTCACAGGGAGATTTAAAAAAAAAAGTTTGGGGAGTATAGTCATTTTTATTGCTATGATCCTGCCCAGCCACGACAACAGCAGATGTCTCCAGGAGTAGAGGTCAGCTTTAATCCTGTCACACAGAGCCGGGTAATTGGCCTCGTATAACAAACCATAGAAGCTTGTCAGAAATATGCCCAGGTAGAGCATTTTGCCATTTAAAGTGAAAAGTGGAAGTAAGGTATTGGCTCTCTAGAGTGGACATGTTAAGTAGGAGTGCTTCGGATTTGGAGACATTTATTTTATAACCTGACACCTGCCCATATTACTGCAGGATAGCAAACAGGTTTGGCAAGGATATTTGCGGGTTTGTTAGGGTAAGAAGAACATCATCCGCAAAAAGGGACAGTTTATAGTTCTGGCGAACGATTTGGATACCAGTTATATCTGGCGACTGTCATACAGCTGCCGCTAGTGGCTCTATGGCTAGGGCAAAAATTAGAGGGGAAAGAGGGCAGCCCTGTCTGGTGCCGTTACTAATATGGATTGGGGACAAGGGAGAACCATTTATCAATACCCTAGCAGAAGGGCAAGAGTAAAGTGACTGGATTCCCTCTAGGTAAGGGCCGCAAAGTCCGAATTTTGACAGAGTATGATTTAGAAAGTCCCAAGAGATTTTGTTAAACGCTTTCTCAGCGTCCAGGGACAGAACCACTGATGGGATACCTTGAGTTTTAGCTATGTGGATTAAGGTCAGGGCTTGCTGGGTATTATCTCTGACTTGCTGACCTGGGATAAGACCCACTTAGTCATAATGGATTAAGGAGGGGAGGACAGCATTTAGTCTAAGAGCTAAAATTTTGGCAAAAAGCTTGATATCTATGTTAGGGAGCAGGGAGATTAGCCTATAACTTGCACAAAGCTGGGGATCTTTCCCCTCTTTGGGGATTACAGTAATTCTGGCCTCCAAAGTTTCAGGGGGCCAGGGAACACCAGACATGGCTGTGTTGAACAAAAAGTGTAAGGTTGGGAGTAAAAGGAGGGCAAAACATTTATAATAGGCAGCAGAATATCCATCAGGGCCAGGAGATTTGCCTAACTTTTGTAATTTAATTGCTCCTGAGATTTCTTCTAATGAGATTTCTTTATTCAAGGAAACCATTTGATCGTCATGCAGGGATGGGAGGTTAATATGTGCGAGGAAGTCATTTATCAAGGTTGGACTGGGACTAGAGGGCCAGACAGTTGGCAGAGTTCGCAGGTTATAGAGATCTTGGTAATATTGTTGAAACAAAAGCGCGAATAGCTTTGGGATCGTGAAGCAGGGAACCCGTGGGTGATCTTATAGCTAGAATGTTAAGGGGAGGATATTTTGGAATGGAGTTTAGATGCCAGCATCCTATCAGCCTTGTCACCCTTTTCATAAAAGGATTGGTTCAGCCATTTCAGTTTATTGACAGCATGGACAGTAAGGAGGAGGTTAAGCTCCCCTCAGAGTGATGCAATGCGGTCGAGGAGGGTTGAATCTTGAGAAGTCTTATGTGATGACTCTAAAGTCGCGAGGGCGTCCGTATGGTGAGATACTTTAGCTAAGTATTTGCCTTTATTTTTGGCTGCAATGGCGATAAGATGGCCTCGCATCACGGCTTTGTGGGCATTCCAAAGGGTCATGGGTGAGGCAGTAGAAGGGGAATTAAGGAGAAAATATTCCTTTAAGGAAGTGCTTAGGCTAGAAAAGTGGGTCGGGTCTCGCAGGATTGAGTAGTTGATTCGCCAGGTGAGGCGAGGGTGGTGGAGACATAGGGCTTGCTAGGTCAGCCGCTACTGGAGCATGGTCAGACCAGGTGCGGGGAAAAATGTGGACGTTAGTGAGTTTAGCCGTGAGATCGTGACTGAGCAGGACCATGTCAATGCGGGAATAAGAAGAGTGAGGGTGAGAGAAGAAAGAATAATCCCTAGCAAGGGAATTCCGTACTCTCCAGGAGTCGTATAAGTGGTGGAGCTTCATGAAATCGTGGAGCGCCATGGAACTGAGGGCATCTCCTGAATCAGGGCGCACCCGGTTGATAGAAGGGAAGGAATGTGTACGGCATTAAAATCGTTGGCTACAATTAGTTCACCAGCCTGAACCCGAGACAGAAGCGCCCCCAGTCGACTAAAAAATTGGGATTGTCCAGTATATGGCGCATAGACGTTTATCAGTGTACAAGGAAGGTTGTTAAGCAACCCTATCAGGACTAAGTATCGGCCATTCACATCACGGTGGACCTCTTTTAGTTGAAAGGAAACATGCTTGGAGAACAGAATAGCGACCCCTCTCTTCTTCTGACGGTTGTCGCAGGCATGGAAAGTAAGTGGGAAAAGGCGGGAGCGCAACTCAGGATGAAGGCGTTGAAAGAAATGGGTTTCTTGGATGAATGCAATATCTGCATTAAGGGTCTGTAATGAGGTGTAGAGTTTAGTTCTCTTGAGAGGCGAGTTGAGGCCTTTAACATTATATGATGTAATCTGTAAAGAGAGGAGGCGCTACCAAAGCAGAGTTCGGGAATTAAGTATAGTCAAGTCAGGATATATTTCCCGATGAACATAAAATGTGGACGGTGACCTTTGGAGGGGGGGGGAGGTGGAAGTCGGGCAGAATGATGAACGACATCACTGTCCTAAGTGCTGGCAGTAGGACAAAAGGGATGTGCCCAAACAGCACTAGGTATGGGGAGCCAGCAAAGAGCTCTATGGGGTTACGAGGCCTGGCCGGGCTGAGTCAGGCACAGTATCTAGGTGGCTAAGATGAGGAAGGGGACGGCCTGTCAAGGGGCTAAGGAGGGGGGGGGGACACACTAGAAGGAGATAGGGGAGGGGAATTGCAACACAAGTTTACAGTTATAGCAGTCTAACGCTAAAAATACAGAGTAACCTAACCAGCACATCATGAGACGCAAAATCAACAATAAGGAGAATTGGTAATAAAGTAGGACAGATATCTATCAAAAATATTATAGTAGCTTAAATGAATTGTCCTATTTGAGCACAACTGGAGATTTATCCCCAGGTTAATAGAGAGAGAGAGAAGTACATGGATACAACAAATATAACAGTAAACATAACAGGTAAACACGAATACAGCTTCAACAACTTACGAAATCCCTGGGAAGAGACAATAGCATGAGATGGGCACCACATATTTCCTAAGTGGAGGAAACGCAGGGTAGTGTCCATTTTCAAGGGTCCTAGCCAGGTGGAGTTTTGAACCGTTTGTTCTCCACCATCAATTTTTTTTTTTTTGATGGAGGGCGTTTTTTTCGTTCATCCTTTGTTGTTTTAAAATCATTTCTTACATGTAGAACCTAAGGAAATACCATTGCAGGTACCCAGTTTCACTGCACCACGGTTTCTATATAGGGTAAATAGGTCTGCCACCGCCCTACTTTCTATACTGTATAAACTGTAGTCGGCTTGGCTAGCCTGCCACTAAGGAGGTTTTTTGACTTGCTCCATATATGCACCAAATCACATCATATATGCAATATCATCTATTGAATGTTGTTTTTGCCCAATCATATATACTTTTGTCTACAGAACATTATTCTGACTCAACAGATGTAAATTTTGATCATCCCAATTAACTAATCTTGATACAGCAAGGGATTCCACTTAAACAGCTTCCCATTCAAAACAGCAGGAGGCTTCTTGTTCATATTGCACTATGGCAACCACCAGCTGTTCCACGATGCCCTATTACAGCTGAGCGCGCGGCTTTAAATCTAAACAGGAAGAACACCAAGACGAGTATCCCAGGCTTAATACATACCCTGACTAAGCCTTTTTTAGTGAAATGCGAAGGTATAGCCTGGAATCGGAGATCTCCATCGTAAAATCTACTCGGCAAGTACCGACACAGGATCCAAACAAGAGCCGCTTCCCTGCACCATCTTCTGCGACGGAGTGCACGCCACTGCGATGATTTCCTCATCCACAGAAGGACACAGCTGGGTGTCTGGGCAATGGACTAAAGCTCAAACCAACCACGGCACGGACAGAAAAGCCGAGGTAATCATTACTGTTTCTAACTTTAACTAAACTGTCTGAGAGTCTAATCGACAGGACATATCACAATTCTTTGAGAAAGCAGTTCCTCAGTATAGATATCTAAGATATGGCAATGATCCCCATTCTGACTGCTATATTACCATAAGACTCACATAGTTGTCCGGTTATCAACATCCACTTGTACATTATCACTATAGGAGCAACAATGCTTACCTAACATGCTCCAGAGGATCATCGCTTATACTTCTTGATACTACACATCGCAGGGGTAGACTGAGGACCATTCCTCACTATTGTTTTGGGCAAACTTTCTATTGTTATTTTATTGTTGTGTTTATCCACACTGCGTTGTGAGTTTGTCTAGTGGTGGGTTGAGGGCCACTCCCCACCACAACCCTTCTCTGTTTTGTAATACTTAGATACGCTTTTAACACATGGTTACACTTTTTATTTATTGTTGTTTGCCAAAATAAAATTTGCTGTTTACGAATCATTGTTGTGTGCTATGGTGGCACAGGTTGGACACCTTCTTCTTGTTATCATTTAGCACCTCTGGGTGCAAAGGAGCTAGATCTAGGGGGAGCTCCACCTCTCCAACCTACAGCAGCCTCTACACACACCTACACCTGCTATCCTTTCCCTCCCCCCATTACAAGTGGGCAGCTCATACAGGTAACACTCTCACCCTCTTCAGAATCTTTATAGCATGACTGGACAGTAAGAAATAGACTGGATGGGTAAAGGGGCCCTGCTTGCAAATTTACAATCTATAGGACATTGGGGATTGATACATATCACCCAGTGCACCAGAAATGTTTTATATTAAAATTGCTCAGTGCTCTTTATGATTTAGTCACACAGCAGTGTTAGTATCCAAATGTTAGTATGGAAAAAACATTAATGTTTGTTTCAATCAG
>WWET01000358.1:6675-17739 GCA_011038615.1 Limnodynastes dumerilii
GATGCCAGATTGATGGAGGGGTGAGCCAGTTATTGCAATGGTCTGAGTGGCTGCTTGGTGTCTCTTTGCCCTTTGCTGCTCTTTACTTAAAGCTATTTTGAAAACAACAGTATTAATAATATAAAAATAAATCATTACTTTTTATCACTGTACATAAAACCATAAGACTGGGCTCAGAGGATAGGGTGAATGGTTAAATAAATCCTGATTTGGTCCACGTTATTAAAGTCCCAGAGTTGTGTTTTGTCACCATAATGGAGAAAACAAAACAGAAAAAATAAAAAATCTATTGTGTTATTATATAAACTATTTTACATTTTATTAAACACATAGATGAATAAACATTAAAACAATATTAAATTCCTACTCCCCAATAGTCCACCCTTCCTTGTACTGGGACTCCTGCCAATGGACAAAGCTTGTGGCCATGGATTTGGAGACGTGCCTATGGAAGATGGTGTCAGGAAGCCTTGGAAATGCCATCCTCGGCTGACACCATCATCATTTTGCATACATATCGGGAGGGGATGTGTAATGGAGGAGATCATGGTAGTGAGATGTATAATGAATGGTACTTTCACGCTTCATTCCCTCTCAGTCTTCTTAATACCTCTTAGTCAACAATTGTCAGGGGACCTGCTCACTCTACCCTTTGGCACACTCTACTATGGGAAGACGGGGTAGCATTTACCTGCTCCAGGTGGCATTAATCCACACTACACCTCAGATTGTGGAAGTCTAGGGGCCAGATTTACTAAGCTGCCCATAGCAACCAATCAGATTTTAGCTGACATTCTCTAGGATGTAAAAAGAAAGTGAGAGCTAGAATCTGATTGGTTGCTACGGGCAATGGGCCGTATTCAGAGAATCGTTTCCATGAAGAAACGCAATTATACGCACAGCCGGTGCAGGCCACACCCCCCTCACACCCATGACACTCCCCTCTCTCGGCCGTGCTGTCGGTGATTTGCACCTCCATAGACCACTTGTAACTTTCCGTGAGCAGTTGCGTGCTTGTGTGTCCTCCTTGTAGTGCCGATTCATGTTAGTCACGCCCACATTCCTTCATTTAAATGCCTTCCCCCGCCCATTTTTATTAAAATTTTCACGTGCGTATTTTTGCGTCCCATATCCGGACGTATGTACCCAAGTGCGATTCACAAGTCCATCCGTGAGGCACTGATCCAGACCTACGCCCGCGAGCGTAGCGTATGATCGCCCGGGCGTATAAACTTTCACGCCCATGACACTCCCATTGATTGTACCGACTTACGGCAGCTGAACCCTACCCTAACTTTTTCAAGCGTCCGTGCGAATTTTCGTACCGATACGCTGGTCGTACGGGGCTTAGCACGCCCATACTGTACAATTTAAATGGCTATCCCCGCCTCTGTGTAGTAACTCAAGCGTCCGGACTATCATCGTACAAAACGCACGCCCCTTGGGCGAAAAATACGCTGAAAAAACGCTCGCTGTACGCTCATGTCCTTCGGACGACCGGAAGTTGTCATACTTGGGCAGTGCGTTTTTTCTCCCGCTTTTACGCTCTTGACTGGCGTACGATCGCTTGCGGTCGAAGGTCTGGATCAGGCCCGTATAGTCTACGTAAACTATGTAAAATAAGTTGAAACGTACCTAAAAATACGCTGTGAAAACGCTTCCTTGAATCAGGCCCAATATCTCCACCTTTCCAAACCCGCAGCTTAGTAAATCTGGTCCTAGATACCACCTAGATACTTATCTATTATAGTTCCATAGCACTCTATAATTTTACCCTTAGGGTGTAAGGGGGCCCTGCCTATAGGCTTCACTTAAACCAACACTATAGTCACTCCAACTAATTTTACAAGCCTTGAAGAAAATACAAATGGGTCTTTAAACAAGTCCTGTCCACCAGGGGAGTATTTGTTACTTATATGATGCAATGAGCATAACGGGTGTCTAATTATACCATGACTGATGGAGTCTCTTGACCATTTTTAGTGCCAGTGGTGACATTTTTTTTTTTTTTTTTTTACTTTTGCCTGAGCAAAGCCACGGACGCTCTCTGAGAACGTAACATGAATAATGCATCGTAAAGCACACACAGCTATTATGGAGCAGAAATCGCAGTCCTATTTACTAGACATCTGCTGTATATAAAACGTGTTAAAGCCTTCCTGCAAGTTTGTGTGCTCAGTCTGCAGGCAGGTTAACACGCACACAGTAGGGAGAAGCAGGCAGTTAATAGCTACGATCTGACAGCTCGTACATTCACATAACCATGGTGGCGTTCTCATTTAAAGCCAGCTCCCCAGGGAGCTCTTTGTTTGTTTGCATACCAGCTTGTTTTTGCATAGAAAGGTTACATGAATGACACAAGAGCTTGGGAAAATGCTAGCGGATGAAGCTGTCGGCGCTTAGAAGAGTACATCAAAGCTAGAGATGAGAAGATGAACGTTATCATCAGGGTTTAGATCTAAAGGTTGGTCATTTTTTTGCCACCCCAAGATTTACTAAACTGCCGACAAGGAAATGTGGAGATGTTGCCCATAGCAACCTATAAGGTTCTAGCTCTCACTGCCCTACTACATACTAACAAATGTCAGCTAGAATCTGATTGGTTGCTCTAGGCAACATCTATAATTTTGCTTTTCCGCAGTGTGGTAAATCTTGCCCCAGCAGTGATGACAATGAGTTACAGGACTAATCTTGCCTCCCCATATATCTGGAAGCCACATGTAGCGTTCTCATTATACGGCAATACCGTCCTATACACCTGACACTATGTATTGTTTGATTCTTAATGACCCAATATTTTTCAATGTTTCAAAATGCAGTTGGTCTGATTTATATAATGTCCTTGAAATTCTCTTTTGCTCTCTTTATGGAAGCTTAGAACAGGGGCTACCTGGCATTCTCACAGAGACTGGTGAACCATAATCTTTAAGATGACCCAGTCATGCTCCCTTAGTGTACCATTTATTAAAAACCAATACAAAATTCTGAGGTTGTAGATATCCCAGGCTAGCCTCCTCTACTTAACATCCTCACTGCATCCTACATCTATCCCTTCTTCTCCTTCCTTCCCCCTCTGCTCTGCTCACACCAGCAGTCCACTTGCTTACCCCTCCTTATATCTTCTGTAAGTCCATCCCTTCCACTTAGTGTGTTAGCTCACGTGAGCAGGGCCTCCAAAGATACATAGAAAGTGACGGCAGATAAGAGCCACATGGCCTATCCAGTCTGCCCAGTTGTTTATTTAAAACTATACTGACCCTAGACCCTATTTACCCTTAATTTAGTTTGAGATTTAGGATATCCTTATATTTATCCCAAGCATGTTTACACTGTTCTACTGGGTTACCCTCTACCACCTCAGATGGGAGAATATTCCACTTATCTACCACCCTTTCAGTGAAGTAATTTCTCTGCATGTTTCCTCTGAATCTAACACCCTCCAGTTTATATTCATGCCCTCGTGTTCTATTACATCTTTTCCTTAGAAAATGCCACCACCATCTTAGTGTTGTTCCCTCCTCCACCCCCCCCCTCACTTCGTACCCTCTTGTCCCCCTATGCTACCATTTTACCCTGTCCCCACCTGGTGGCTCTCTCTCCACCTCTTACTGCGTTCTTACCCATCCTCCTTGACCTGCCAATTTTGACACCTCGCATTTGCCTTGCTGTCTGTGCTCGCTTCACTTTATTGTATTTTTGTGATATTTTTATATTTATATTGTATTTTATTATGTACTATGCTGTCCATCCCTGCCATGTATGTCTGTACTGTATTTTGTAATGTGCTGCGGATACCTTGTGGCACTTAATAAAGAAACAATAATAATAATAATAATAATTATACATTGTCCACAGGATCTCCCTGAATATTCTGCCCAGTGTTGGAGGTAAGGTCAGACACTGGTTTGTTTGTACATTTGGTCCTGTTTTGGATTCAGAGGAACGTTACACCTGGGCAAAACCATGTTGAACATCAGAGGGAGTCAGTTAGTTTTATACTTTGCATGCAGGGAGAATGCTTTGCTTTTGCTTGTTACACACAACGGGCCGGATCCAGAACTACGTCCGTCTTCCATAGACCGATGTATTTCAATGACCAATCGGTCTAGATTACGCATATACGCAATCTACGTATCGAAACGATACGCAGATTACGTACAATAGCTACTACGCATGCGCAGTAGCTATTGGTCATTGAATTACATCCGTCTATGGAAGACGGATATAGTTCTGGATCTGGCCCAACATACGTATGCCATGTGCATAAGTTGGTGTGTTCTTGCAAACTGCGCAACTGCAGGTGGAGGCAATTAAATGATACAGTATGAGCTGGGTTTGGCAATTCCGCAAGTACGTTCCCTACATCCGCATAATGATACGCAAGGAGAAGTTAAGGTAGGGCAATGCTCGCGGAAGTCAGCTAAATTCTGTATGTGAGATGGGAGCGTCACGGGGGTGCACTAGCCACATGTGTATGTGAATTGAAGGGGAACTTAATCCAACAGCAGCAGTCAAGCTCTTCATCAATGCAATAATGGTAGGAGGAAGGATGATCATGTGACCATATGATACCATGTGACCATGTGTGAAGGATAATGGAAGCCATATATGATAGAGGGAAGGTCAGGGTTATAAATGATGTTAAATCTCCCTCTGTAGAGGATGGCCACAGTGTGAAGAAGGTGCATAGAGCAATTCTTGCCTATCTGTCAAACTTACATTAGGAAGCATGACATTCTCAAGCTGTGCACGGTATAGTTCATAATCTATGACATGCTGAAATTTGCATGCGGACTGGGCCAAGATACATTCAGCCCAGATCATCATCAATCACACATACTTATAGCTAAAGAGAGGCAAAAATCCAATACCAGCAATCTAACTATTCAATTAAATGACGCAACGATACGGATATGCAAAGAGATAGTCAAGTAGATAGATTTGCACTTTTAAATGCTTTTGAAGGTCAAATAATAGAACTGTCTACTTCAGTCTAATGACATAGATTGGCTACAAATGTTTTGTAAAGATTCTCACCAATTGTCCCTTAACTGGCACCCATACAACATGGCCTTTAACGCAACCCCGGACATGCTAAAGGCATTATCAGAAGGCCTCATTAGCAAAGGAGTGACCTTTGATGGGTGACTATGAGACAAAGGACTGTGTTCGATTAGCACGGCAATTTGTTCATTATATTTTGACAAGAACCTGTAAGCGTCAGAGACAATTCTGTTATGGAAAGGTCAAGACTTGATCCACTAAGACGAAAATACATCTGTCATGAAAATTTAGCGCCACAGCTAATAAACAGTACATTAAACAGAGTCTCATTTTCTTTGGCTTATCGGGAAACCAGGGCAGGTCGACGGGATTGTGGGATAATTTGTTTTTGCAGGTTTTAAATCATATGTAATAATAAATGATTTTCTGGGTGTTTTTTTTTTTTTTACCTCAAAATATGGAAATTGCTGCTGACAGCGTATTGCCTCAAATTAATTTATAGACGAAGCAGGGAAATGCTTTGTGCTGTTCTTTTCTGTGTTTCCCTGAACTAATTATCAGAGCCAAATTCTCGGAAATAATTAGATTTTGTGTTGCCGAATCGAGATACTTGCACAGAAAGTAGATCTTATCAGACAAATTTAACATTAACAAAGCAATGTAAGATGGCAGCAATACACGGGAGCGCTTAGCCCACTGTTTTATACGTGGTAAAATGGCTTCAAATAACTTGTGTTGGCTTTAATCGAGATTTGACTCATATTTCGGCTAATGCTTCAAAATGAAGCAAAATGAGGGCCTTCATCCCTTGCTCTAACCTAGAAGATGAGGTAAATTCATCACTGAGCTGCAGCGCTCACATACCAAATTAATAGGCCTCATTGGAATTGCTTTTCATTAACTAATATTTAATTATAATTTTACAATATAAATTAAATGTTCATTAAAAGATTCCTCTGGCAGAGTGTTTTCTGGTGCTCAGGATATAGATACAGAGAAGGATTAAAGGATATCCCTTCTTGTGACCTTCTAGTTTAAGGAGGGATTCAGTATTGTCAATCCACTGACCATCCATCAATTATAATAGATGAATCTCAACAATCAAGTCTATGCGGTAGAGTTAATAAAGCTATTGCAAAAAAAAAAAAAAAAGAGTGTAGAGCTCACCCCTATAAACCAATCAGATGCTAGCTATTATTGCACTTTCTAGAATGTATTAGAAAATGTTAACGTGAATCTTATTGGCTGTAGGCAACATCTTCTTTAACTGAAGTTGACATACTTATACCAATGTGTTTTTACAAGTAAGCTTATGTATATTGTCATTGGTCTGGATCCAGAATTAAGTAAGTGCTTGAAATGAGTTACTCCTGGGTTAAACCATGTTGATTGCAGGGGAGTCATATTTCATCTGTTGCAAACAGTATTAGAGTTGAGAGGTGATGTTTCCTATCCCAAGTCTAAATAACAGTGTGATAGTAAAGCTGGTCAGTGTCTGTGTGCAGTAAGCAATTCAAATATAAATCCCTGCATGCAAAGAATACAATTAACTGGACTCCCCCAGCAATCAACATGGTTTAGCCCACAGGAGTAACTAATTTCAAGCACTTACTTAAGTCTTGATCCAGCCCATTGATTATACAGTGATTTAATGCAGGCATAGGTATCATTGTGCACTCCAGATGAAAATCTGCAAGTTCCTTCATGCTTTGCCAGGAAGCAGTGGGGGCAGACCTACATTTTTGGGGCCTTGAAGCTTGAGCTGTGATGGGGACCCTTCACAACCAGCAACAATAGGGCAACATCCGACAAGGTTCAAAGGCCCAAATGGCAGAGAACTGGGTGGTGAGGTGGAGAATGGGCCATACGGTGAGCGTTTCCCACCACAAGGTCTGCAATGCACACAGTGACACTGACAGCAGCTAGCTGTTCTGCACCTGGCCGGATCAGGGGGGATTTCTGGGCACTCAGACACCAACCACCAATACCAAGAACTTCAATCCACTGGCTTATGATTCTATTAACTAAAATAGCCTTACTTTAATAACACAAACTTAAAAAACTCCATTGATCTCCCAGAGTGAAGCTATTAAAAGTCAGCAACCCTGTGTTATCTCATCCTAAAGTTTCTTATATTTTTGAGTCACCTATTAAATATTAATCATTATTTTATTTCTCTTGTGTTTTTACATCTACTCATGGCCACAATGGACCTGATTCACACTTAAGAATCTTCTTAAAATAAGAACTTAAAGTCACACCTGGGCTAAACCATGTTGATTGCAGGGGAGTCATATTTCATCTGTTGCAAACAGCACTAGTTTTAAGAGGTGATATTTCCCAGCCCAAGTCTAAATAACAGTGTGATAGTAAAGCTGGTCAGTATCTGTGTGCAGTAAGCAATTCAAAGATATATCCCTGCATGCAAAGAATACAATTCAATTATTCCCCCTACAATCAACATGGTTTTGCCCAGGAGTGACTTTAAGTTCTTATTTTAAGAATTGCCCAGGAGTGACTTTAAGTTCTTATTTTAAGAAGATTCTTAAGTGTGAATCAGGTCTAATGCCATGAATTACCGCTGCAAAAGTGGTAATTTAGAAAAATGAGGCAGCCAAAAGCTCATTTTTGTCTGTCTCTATTTTGAAACTAGCTCTATTGTGATTTTTTTTAATGAATGGGTATTCTGATTATTCATTCGTTTAAGCAGGTCAAAAAATCATTTGAACCAACTAGGCCAACAGACCAGGAATGGATGTCACAAGCAATGGGGTAGATCCAGACCTAAGTTCTTGTTACGTTTCATCGTGTAGCGTATTTTCTATACACGCCCCTAAGCACTCCCCTCGCCCATTTTACACTTACCAAACACTCCCTTAACTTTTCAAAGCGTAACTGCTGACATACGTAAAGGCTTCACGTATGTAAGTGTCTAATACTGTACGATTTAAATGCCTCACCCCGCCTCCGAAGCGTAATTACGGGTGTCACAGGGCTGCCACGCACCTTTGTAGTTACGCTGTTGATACGTGGCTGGTTCGTACGTTCAGAGTTACGTGGCATAACATCTGCCATGCGCAGTAAATACTAATGGACGATTTTACGCCAACGCTTGCGTACATAGTTTAGGATCTGGCCCAATGTGAGCATACAGTGTTATCCAACGCAAGGCAAAAGTGTAATCGGAGGTCAGATTTGACTCAAATTGTATTAGTGTGGGGACATCCACTTGCAAACACATCCCAGCTCATCTGAATCTGGATTGGTTCCAACGCCTTCCAATCGATTACCACAGATTTTTCACATACATCTGTGCAGGTTTAGAGAGTGAGCAGAACTCTCTAGTCTGTTTCGCCAGCTTGACATTAAATGGGAAAGACAGTTATACAGGTACATGCTTTACATAAATCAGCATACCTTGTAGGAATATTTTGTGGAAACATTATGCATACCAAATATTTTTACCACTAAAAACTGTGAAAAGTTATCCAATCTATCTGTGCAAGATCTGCTCACATTGTAAATTGCAAAACAAGATTTTACAGGACATGAAAAATGGAAGACATTAGGTTTTTATTTTCCAGCTATAACAAACACTAATTAGTTATAAAACTGAGGCTTGGGCAGTCATTAATCCATAATACACTACTAACATTATATAGCAAGTGCCATAGCAAAGCGCTCTGAGAAATGTGTTATTAGTAACAGTGAAAAACAAGTTTAATCTTTGGAGAGAAAAACATTTTATTATCCACAGCATCTATTCAGAACAGCAGGATCAGTATTACTTTAAGATGACTTAAAGGAGACGTATAACTAGTATGAACCAATGCTTGAAGAGAGAGAGATTTGCATGAAGATTCCTTCCAATGCAATTTCTAGATCACAAGAGCCTGTATTTATTAGCCAGAGGGTGGTGGGCTTGTATGGAATAAAGATTACACTGAAAGGTAGTTGATAAGTAGAATAGCCTCCCATCTAAAGTGGTAGAAGCACACAGCTTCGGGGGTGTGGGACCCCGCAAAGAACGGTCCTATGTAGATAGGGTCGTTCTCTCTCAGCCAGTTTCGAACTGGCTGGAATATTGATTGTTTATGCCTCAAAGAGGCACACGGTGCTCCGAAAGGTGAGTGGCTAAACTAACCCCAAACCTTCCCCTAATTCTAACCTTAACCCTCCCTTCCCCACAGCCTAACCCTAACCTTCCCTTCTCCCTAGCTTGACCCTAATACTCCCTTCTCTGTAGCCTAACCCTAAGCCCTCCCTCCCCGCAGCCTGCCCCTTACCCTCCCCTTCTATGGTCCTAACCCTAACCCTCCCTTCCTAAGCACCTAACCCTAACACCCACCCCTAATACTAAAATGCCCCTGAGAGGTTACTCCCCTCTCCGTAGCTGTCATCTGGCGGGTCTGTGAAAGTGAATGGGCGAGTATGCCGATCACACACTCACCCATTCATAAAAAAAATTCTAAAATGGCCCCCTATTCGAAATAGAGACAGCTGAAAAGTAACTTTCGGGTGTCTCTATTTCGCAAAGTGGGCCATCGGACCGAAGACTGCATATGTGCCGTTACAATGTGAAGGCTGACGAGCCACTTGCAAAAGTCACCTAACGTTATTAACTCTGGATATGGCCCCTTATCTCCCCCAGCAACGGGTGCCACGGCTTGTGTCAGAGGCCCCAAAACTCCTGGTGGTGGACCTGAAGGCTAACACAGTAGAACTATTTAAACATACGTTGGATAAATACTGTGTAAGAATTTTTCAAACTCTGGGTTGCCGACTCTCCCAGAATATCCCGGAGACTCACGAAATTCGGGCTGTCCTCCCAGTATCCCATTGGGTGGGACTTGATGACGTAATTTTTGTTATCAAGCCCCACCCACCCCCTGCAACACTATGAATTACAGTAGTGATAGGCAGGAGGTGGGGCTTAATGATGTGATTTGCATAATTTGCATCATTAAGGCCCTCTCCCCATACCATCTATCTATTAATCAAAGGTCATAGATAGAAAGTATACAACCCTGTTTAAACTATCATAACTATCTAAACTAATCTTAATCTAAGACAAAAAGAAAGGAGGATAAGTACCGCACAGACAAAAGTATTGAGTATAGTGCAAAGATAATTATTGGAATTGACCAATTAAATTAGCCCTATATTTAAAATATGAGGGTGCTATCATGTGGCAATATGGATACAGAAGAGATAGGTCCACGTTGGTCACCCAAGAGGGTGTTACCCCGTTAGACAAAAAAGGGCCACATTTAGGGATGCACACCTCATAATTTACTAAGATATAACTTTTATTAATATATAAAAAGAAGAAAAGGGCAAAAACAAGTAGAGTAGCCATATATTTATTGTATTATAGTAGTTGGGCTTATTTCTTATTATCTTTTATTTCTACTATCAAAGGCTTTAGACTATATGAATTTGTGACATTGGCCAATGTTGTGACACTTTTTTCACTGATGTTGTTCTGCTAGCCTGCGATATATACCATTTGTGAACATTTTCCTACAGGAACACATTGTGGTGGGTTTTTGCATTCTTATCCAGGGAGTTGTGTACCAATATATAACCAATAATTTAGGTATACCATTTTAGGTAGGTTATTAACACTGTCTAAATATTTGCTGGCTACTCTACTTGTTTTTGCCCTTTTCTTCTTTTTATATATTAATAAAAGTTATATCTTAGTAAATTATGAGGTGTGCATCCCTAAATGTGGCCCTTTTTTGTCTAACGGGGTAACACCCTCTTGGGTGACCAACGTGGACCTATCTCTTCTGTAATCTTAATCTAAATTGAGGGTCAAATCCAGTATCGGTTATATAAAAAAAAACAACTGGACAGACTGGGTGAACCGTGTGACTCTTATCTGCCATCACTTTCCATGTTTCTATGTTTGACAGCAATTTGGTTTGCTCTGGACACTGTTTTGTCGGTATTCAGGATTTTCTAAGTTGTCACAGTCCAACTAGAACGAGGCACATTTTGTTGAAGAGTTTTAAACATTTTGCTCACCTGTAGTATGGGTTGTAGCAGACTTCC